>JANHFM010009609.1:253140-266673 GCA_032468115.1 Grayia smithii
GGCTAGAATATCCTGGGGTGCTGATGCTAACACCCTACGAACAACAGCCTTGACTTTGATTTATTCATAGCTAAATATATGCCAGCATGTGTCTTAACAGTGCCCACACCCAAATGATTGATGCTCAATTCCATGAGACAATGCATATCAGTAGTGGGTTTCAAATCTGTTGCTACCGGTTCGCTCGTGGGTGCGCATGCGCTCACGTGCAATGCTTCTGCACATGTGCAGAGATGTCCATTAGGTGGGTGGAACCTCCCACCATCGCTGCTACCAGTTCACCCAATCTAGGGCGAACCGGTAGCAACCCACCACTGATGCATATTATCTCTGGTACATTGCATCCCACTCCGGTGTATTGATTACCAATACTTAGCAATATCATACCTCCCCACTTCAAGAGACAAAAAGCTCTCATTCGGCTATGGTCAAGGATGCTGAATCACAAGGTCCTCCCTATTCACCAGGACAGTGCACTGCCCATCACAAGATTGAAATCCCATAGCCGAGCATGGAAAGCAGCTAGTCATTTAACATCTACCCAGCTTAATCCTAAGAATGTCTGGAGAGAGGAATTGTCCAAGGTATCTTCTTGTGGCCTGATCATTAGTGATCCCTCTCTAAACCACCTAGTTTTGACCTGCTTTGTCTAGTAAAAATTGAACAGAATTAGGATACTAAAATTGGAATACTGGAAGAAGTGCCTCTGCCCAATATCAGAGATGGAAAGATTCCTCTTCTTGTGATTGTGGTGCTGATATGTGAACTATTAAACATATTGGGCAAGATTGCTCATGACATGAATTCCTGGTTCTCTACAAGACCTGCACAAAGCAACTCTAGAGGCAATCACCTGAATTGGACATCAAGTTGTGAGGCAACTGCCATACCTCTATAGAAATGTATACATAATTACGTGGACTGTGTATATATGTTACTTCTCTTCTGTCATGTTCTCATCATATACTAAATAAATAATAAACTAGAGTTATTGAAAATGTTATTTAAGTTATTGATAGTCTGCCACATGACTAAGGATACTCCTTCACTTATGACTAAAATTGGCCCAAGAACCTTGGTTGTTGAGAGAAGTGGTCATTACGTGATATGCCACATGATCACTTCACTCAACAACCACAATCCCAATTCTCCCAGTTGTGGTTGCTAAACAGGCTGTTGGGGAGATGGCCTGGACCTCCTAGGCTTTGTGTGGTAGGGAGAAGACTTCCAAGCATACCTGGGAGACTCGGGCCCTCTTTCTGCTCCCTCCCCCAGGAGGAATAATCATGAGAACACTGGTGTTTGCTAGTGTTTTCTCCACCCCTATGAACCATTTAAGAACACTTCCAGAGGGGTTGGGAAAATATTAGCAAATGCCAGCATTCTGATCCATTCCTCCATGGAGGACGATTTCCCTCCCTACATGGAGAAGAGGGGAAATCCTCTCCTGGGAAAATGGAGTGGTATGTTCACTCTACTTGCAACCTTCCCTGCTAACTTCCCCGTTGACTTTCTGGGAAACCAGCAGAGAGGATAATATATGGTGATCATATGATTTCAAGGCAGTTAGTCAAGAAGTCATAAATGTGAACAGGTTTTCAAACACCCAAAATAATTCTGTGATTGGGGGAGGCAGAGGTGGCATAATGTTCTACAATGTCTAGAAATGCTTTATGGGCAGTATAGCTATTCTGGGGCTATTGTGACTGAATAGTCATTAAATCATTGGTCAACAGGCAAGGACTACTTCTAATAGCAAACATCTGTCTCTTAATGGTTGAATTCATGGTATTTGTAAAAATATATTCATATATCTGAATGCAGTGGATGGAACTCTTAATCCTAGAACATGAAAAACCTGTCAAGTGCACTTCAGGTATTTTAATAAATTTTTGTTGTTAGGGAATATTTTATTTTGCTAAACATCATGAACAAATTGAACAGTGATTGCATATTTATGTAAAATAATCCTTCTGAATTGTTTATTTAGGTGTTATGAAATGGAGAAAAGACTAAAAACTCCAGATCTTTTCAAATTTCCTTTCTTTGAAGCCATCTGTTGGTTTGTGGCCAAAAACTTAATGGAAACTTTGAAAGGTAACTAACTAATTTAATATTTTAAGAAGGATTTTAGAATAGGCTTTCTTTTACAATTATTTAACAGGTCTGTGAATACATCATAGCCAGAGAAGCAAGTTATTTATACTTTGCAATTAAGAAAAATCAGGGTAGCCAGTTTATTCAGTCTTAAAATATTATGCAAGCTAGACTAATTTAAATGTTTGCACTTAAACAAATAGTAGCAAGCCTTCATATATCATCCTTTGCAATATTCAAAGGCTTTGACAAAGGAAGTAAATGCATCCTCCCCCCCCCCCTTTTGGGATATGTCTTCAAATAATGATGCCGAGTACAGTTTTATGGATATGAAAATAAATATTTTCCCACTCTAAACTGACTGCTGTTTAATTCCCACTATTTTTTCTTAAGTACCTACTCATTTTCACCTCTTCTACACCATTCTCTTTCTGGAAGGATTGATTATGCTGTTATTACTATGTAAATCCTGATCCCCAAGCTTGCCAGGTAACAGTTTGGCTAGCACATGATTCACAGTGAAGATACTCTGTGGAATAGCTATCCCTGCAGATTATCCTACCATGCACAATTTTAGTGATTTGTACACCCATAGTGCTGGCACAGATGGCTGCACAGATGGCTTCCCATAGCTGCAGGATTGTCCATGCATGATTTAGAGTTCTAGCCAATTTCTTTGGCTTTTCCATGTTGATGATAGTAATAATAATAACACTTGGCATGGTTGTGGGGTTTGTGTGTACTGAGGAAGATGAGAACTATGCCAGAGGTTCAACTATTCTGGACAGGTCTCTTGAGAGTCAGACAAAGAGTGTCTCTCCCATAAACAATATTGTGAGATGTAATTTACAGAAACTCATACTAACTCAGTTATCACTTAGGTCAACAAGGACTGCACTAGGTGTTAGAGTTCCTGGACATTTGGATAGGTTGCAAGACTCAAGACTTTTGGCTGAGCAACTAGGGCCAGCAGCTGCAGAATTATTAGAAAGAAAGATGTTTATCTGTCATAGACATACTGAGATAGAACACAAAGAAATAATGATCTGTTGTTATAGATCAAGCCCAACAAGAAGAAAATACTTGAAATGAATGCACAGTTCTGGAAAGAGCAATATCCAGAATCAGAAATAACAGAATAGAGGATAACAAATCAGCATTGATTTATAATACAAAATAAAGTATTCATGGAAGCAGAATTGGAAGAATTACAAAGGTCTACCAAGGGCAAAGAAAGCCTTGCAAGAAGCAGCTCAGACTGTAGAGGCAAACCAGGAGGAAGCTGGCTGTAGAGGAAACCAGCAGAGCTGTTTAATTGTTTTCATTCCAAAACCAGGTACCCTCTCCTCTACCTTAAAAAGAACAGAGCTTTCTAACTAAAGAAGCAGAAGAATTGAAACTGCCCAAACAGTAGAGGAACAAAAAACCAATTTCTAATTGACAAAATGATTCTGGAAAACTGCAGAAGGAAGACCAACTTGAATGTAGCATAGATAAAGAAGGCATTCAACTACCTGCCACATGATTGGATGATCAAGTGCCTCAAAGGAGTCAATAGAAACATCAGAAGTTTTGTACAAGGATTGATGGCACAACAGAAAACATGGTTCCTGGTCAATAGTGATAGACTGGGAGAGTTTAATATCAAAAGAAATCTTTCAAGGAGACTCACTATCTCCTTTGTCATGGCACTGATTACTCTGCCAACAATATTGAATAACTTAAGTCATGGCTATCAGACATCAAAAATATCTGCCAAGTTATCCCATCTCTTTTATGTGGACAACCTGAAGCTGTATGGTAAAACATTGTCTCAAATAAAATTTCTGCTCAACACTGTCCCTAATAAATATTGCAGTGGAATTTTCACTGGACAAAATGTGGCAGGCACACCATCAAATGGAAAAAAAAAGAACTAAAACATAAGAAATCAAGATGCCCTATGGAAATAAGATCTGAATGAAGATGATCACTACAAAGCATACCAGTATCTTACAATGGTATCTTAACTCTCCTAGATCCTTGTGAAGGTTCTGATAGTTAACAGTACATTCAGAATTATCTGGTAGCATGTGTAAATAAAATGAACAACAACAGTAATATAGTTCAAATAGTAAATGTATTAATCATAAACTCAAGTTGCTGAGAAAAAGTAAGGAAAACTTCAGATATCTAGTTTGTTTCACCAGGGTTAATATGATAGCAGCAGTGTGGGTAAAAACAAAATAAATTGATCATCAAAAAGGAAGAATAATAGGAAATCTTGTATCAAATTTACCTCTAAACCAAAATTGTTTTTTTATTATGGTATGGAAGAGATACTCTTGCAAGCATGCAGATTTCTAAACAATGAATCTGGCTATCATCTGTTTTTCAGAAGTGAATCAGGCAGCCATGCCCAATTTAAGATCGATTTAAAAACCAAATTGAGAAGCATTTTAATTTGCAGGTGAAACAAATTGGTCCTATGTTCGTCCTGTCAGCCTATGCCAAAGAACTGGAATCTACTGAGAATAGGGGCTCATTCACATCAGTAGCGTTATCTAACTAATGAAATGGAACATCTGTATTTACTCATTGCTGTAATTTCTGGAGAGCTAACTATTTGTTGCATAAAAAACAACAGAATTTTATGCTATATTAACTAATTTGCATAAACTTGTATAGACTATATATTGTATGAAATGCAGATAGAATTTCACATGCAGTTATGGTTTAATAGGTTTTTCATTTTAAAGGGCCACAAATAACCTTTCAGTATTGTTTGAGTTATTAAAGTAAAACAGTTATCAACTTTTCTTCTAATGACAGTCTTGAATTAATGGCAAATTAGATCATTTATATATTGAATGCTAAGCTATTATGAAGGTTTTAAAAGAATCTTTCAGTGCTTAATTCTTCTAATGCTGGCTTTTGCAAATGTGATGATTTGTTATTGTTCATTTTTAATCTGTGTTGATAGGAAAACAAGTCAGGAATTCTGTTTGGGCTATAATAATAAATAGCAGGTGTAATTGTAACAACATAGTCATTTTACACTGTGTATACAAGCACTGCATCAGTTTATTGTTATATGGAAACGAATTAAAATTTAATGGCTATATATAGTATGAAAATTTCACAGAAGGCACCAAACGTCTGAAGCATGCAGTTCTGGAAGATCCCATTTAAAGCAATTGAGAGGAAAAGGAATTGCTGTTCAGTTTTTAAGATAACTGTTGATACATTATATTTAAATAATCTTCATCTGTTTGCAATAAGAGTTCTGTCTTTCCTCTGTAGTTTGAAGATACTTTATGCTTTAATTGCAGTACATTTGTGTTTTTACTCCATGTTTGATTAACCTGCATTGGTGCAAAAAATGTCCCATTTTATTTTCATAATAATTTTAAATATTTTGGTCAGATTTTAGCAAAGGCTGAGATACAGTAAATACTGCTTGATGAAACATTACTGAAACAATATTAACCTAATCTTAAATTCTCATTTCTAGAGCTTAAAGAAGATGGTTTTCAGCCCCAAACATTCTTAATACAAGGAGTGAAAGCTTTACTTACTGCTTTAAAGCTATGGATGAAAAAAGATGTAAGTTTTACTTTTAAAAATGCAGTAGCATTTTTACTTTTCATAATGCAGTAGCATTTTTCATTTATATTTAGAATTTAGCTGATTTTCTTTTATTTTGCTTACAGCTTGTAACAGAACATGCCTTTGAAATTCCAGACAATATTAGGCCTGGACAGCTAATTAAGCAACTTTCTAAAGTAATTCGATCTGTAGAGGTATGAATAAAAGACATTTAATTGTGATGGTGGAAATTTGCATCATTTTATAGGGAAACAATTAGGGTGGGATTTAATAATGGTTTGAATCAAATGGAAATTAGTTTAATAAACTGGATTGTTAAATTTTCTATTATTTCATACTGCATACAGTCTCAAAAATGCTGTTTTACAAGAAGACACATTACAGTAGGGATATCCTTTTGGCATCCAGAGGCTGCATTTGGGATGAGATAAGGGTTATACTGGGCAAGATGTGATGCAAGATGTGCCAGAATATTTTCCTCTGGATTTTCAAGGGCTCCACAATTTATCTTGCCCTTCCTCTCGGAGCACTGCTGCTGGAATGATTGTCCACTGTTACAGGAAGGAATAGCCCTTTCAAATATCTTTCCCTTCTTATCTTGGTACATCGTTAACTGAATGTGAAATTGTAAAAATGATCTGTTCTAAATGGCTTTATTTTACTTAAAGGAAGAGAACAACAAACCAACAAAAACTCAGGGAACTGGTGTGTGTCAAGTTTCACGGTCATCAAGTGAATTGGCCTCCATTCATCATTCCAGAAGAAGAGCAAGGAAGCTACGAGATCAGTCTATCAAAACACCTTCTAATCTCGACATTCTGGAGCTCCACACGAGAGAAGTTCTTAAGAGATTAGAAATGTCCCCATGGGAAGAGGCAAGTATTACAAGTTAGAATGAAATAAAATACAAAAAGGCTGGGTACAAAATACTATGATATGATTGTGAATTATTGCTGCTAAAATATTGTGTGCTTACATCATATATCAGCTCAATAATTTAACAAATGTAGATTAAAAAAATATAAGCATTTAGTATTAAAGATTATGGAATAAATTTCCAGCTCCATCTCTGTCAATCTGATATCACAATATACCACAATTCTTTAATATTATTGCCAGGGGTGAAATGCTACTGGTTCTCTCTGGTTCGGGTGAAACAGTAGTGATAAAAACTACCGGTTCAGGCGAACCGGTAGTAAAAAAAAAGCTACCGGTTTGATCAAACACTGAAGTAGTATTTCCGATGATCAGCTGTGCTGTGAGGTTTAGCTTTGCTAGAAAGCAGGAAATCCTTTATTGTTGGCCACAAACAAATCACCTTTGGTGCATTCAGTCAACAGATCAACAAATGGGCCGGACTCTCCACATTCGCATAGCATATTGGTATCTGCCAGCAACCTCCACTTGAGCATATTAGTCTTACTTCAACCTATTCAATATCCTTCTTGACATGTTTATTTAGCAAAGATTTGTTGATGCAATATGTATAATTATGTGTGCTAAGCCTCATTAATCCAGAGACTGGAAGTAGGTTCAGGTATTATGAAGTATAGAATTTAATAATTTCCTATTTGGGAATGATAATTTGTACTTATAAACCTGTATTATAGTTATTGTTAATAATGCATTATTTCTTCTTTTGCTTATAGACAAACTTTGCATCACCACTAATGTGGATTACACAGAGCTTTTTAAAATAGAATCTTGTTTTGTTTCTTGCTTTAGGACACAGTAAATTATAAATTGAATGAAAGGTTTAACAAGCCACTTCAGCCATCTTCCACTGTTCCAGAATGGAGAACAAAAGACAATGATTTACGGCTTTTGTTGTCAAATGGAAGAATAATTAGGTAACAAACAAATGTTACATGACTTTTGCTTTATTGAATTTTGCTAATTATGTTCACTTTTCAACTGATTTATTGAGGCTGAGAAATGGATATAGTTATATGTAACTTTTTAAAAGGAAAGAATTTGGGACAGGAAATGTGCTGTTAACTTGTAAGGCCAGATTCAGGTTTGTGGAGGACCCTGATTCTCTATTAATGAACTTTGGCATGGAATCAATAACACACCAGGAAGTACTGTGCAGATTTGGTTATAAAAGGGAAGCTGTATGGAGTGCTGTATTCAGAAAAAATATTGGCTCAAAGAAGATGTAAGTAAAGGCTCTGATAGCTACTCAGTATATCAAGTGCGAATACTAATGTTACTGATATAGTAGTGCTTTAAAGTGATTTAAAAGGACTTAAATTATAAAACAAAAAAAACACCCTAATAATTCTGCATTCTCTTCAGAAATTCATTGATAGAAATACAGTATGACTTGATAAAGGAGAAAAATATTTAAATTGATTTTTAGTTTAGAGTTTTTAGTATTTATAGTGAACGTTAGATTCACTCTTTTAAAAGATGAGAAAATAATGAAGGGAAAACTCTAATGGATATCCTTTACAACCGATCATTTTATGACAGAGATGAGCGGCAACCCTTCAGAGATCCAAGTCTATACACAGCAGACAGTGAAGATGAGGATGAGAAGAAAAGAACAATTAAGACAGAAGAGTCGAAGTCCCAGGAGGCAGATGGCCATGCGGATACACAGAAACCACTGAACAGTATGTCTATTTTTTTCTTGAATTAGTAATTCATACTTTTTCTTCCTTTATTTTTATATATCCAGTTGCTATATATATTATTGGTGGAAGTGACTTCATAATCAGGCTAGCTTCACTGCCATTGATAATGCCACAAAAGAAGGAGGCATAAATTTTTAGTAGTTTTTCACATATTAAACAGGGAACTGTTAATTCTTTCATATACCAAATAGAGAAACATTGATTTTGTTATATGTGACTTATATTTTTTTTACATATGCCAAACAAGACTGTGTCCCAATGGTGAAATCTGAACCGGTTTGCCTCCAGTTTGCTGGCTGTGCATGCATCCCTGCTGTGTCCATATATTTGTTAGAAATATACTATATTAAATGCTGCAAAGGTTTTAAAGGAGCTATTTTGAATTTTTATATTTAGATTATTTAGGATTTCAAAACAATTTAATATTTATTCTCATCATTTTAGTTCTAAAATGGGTACCACTAGTGAAAACCAAGAATTCTAAACACAAATCTGTAGAGCTTAAAATCCGTTAGAACATAAGCAAAAGTTAAGATTTTTACATCCTACTTAAACCTAGGTAGAGGTGGTGTTTCTAAATACTAACTCATATAGATGTGTGAAAAAGGGGACGCAGTGGCTCAGTGGCTTAGACGCTAAGCTTGTCGATCGAAGGATCGGCAGTTCAGTGGTTCGAATCCCTAGTGCCGCATAACGGGGTGAGTTCCCGTTCCTTGTCCCAGCTTCTGCCAACCTAGCAGTTCAAAAGCACCTAAAAAATTCAAGTAGAAAAATAGGGACCACCTTTGGTGGAAAGGTAACAGCGTTCCGTGTGCCTTTGGCATTTAGTCATGCCAGCCACATGACCATGGAGATGTCTTTGGACAGCGCTGGCTCTTTGGCTTTGAAACGGAGATGAGCACCACCCCCTAGAATCGGGAATGACTAGCACATATGTGCGAGGGGAACCTTTACCTTTACCTTATAGATGTGTGAATTCATTCACATTTAGGGAAGTCGATCTGAGTTTAAACTTATGGGAATAGGGCAAGAGAGAAAATTAGAAAAGAAATTTAAGCACTGCAGTTTATTATTGTTCTGACATCAAATTCTATTTGCTTCTAAGCAATGAACTGTTGTGGGATTAACAGATTGGCAGAAAAAGAAAGATAATGTATATAATGAAAAATTTAATGTCCCTCTTTTCGTTTCCAGTGTTTTTTGAAAGTGTGAAATCAGAACTCAGGAATGGCAGCTCAGAGTATTCTGATATTTCTGATTCAGAAGAATCTGAACCTGATTGCACTAACCAGGTAAAGAATATTTAGTTTCAAATAAAGTATGGAAAAAATAATGAAGACTTCTGTGTATGACTAAAAAAATTAAGATTAGCCAAAAGATGAGTGAGTTAAACTAAATATAATATATACCATATTAGGTGTTTTACAAAATAATCCTTGTTTTTTTCCCTTGAGTCTAAGCTTCTTCTTTTTTCTTTTTTTACTGTAAATGGTTTCCTTCCTGTTCAATGTTCTTGATTCTTGACTGATCATAACATATGACCATGATTTAAAATATGACTAATCCATACTGAATAACAATTGAGGGTCTGTAGTGGGTGGATGCTCTCTTTAATTGCCCATTCACCAAATGCAAGTTACTCCACCCCCAATTGTTACTCAATATGGATTACTCATATATATGGGGATATTTTTATTTTATTTTCCATCATACTTGATGGAATTTATATTCATTTATTTAAATTTAGGACATCCCAACTCCAAATTGACTAAATAGCTCACATTATATCAAGCAATAAAAATATAAAACAAAATGCTATTCAATCTCTTACTGCCAAAACATAGACAAAAATACAAAAATAACAAAGGAATCTAGCCATCTTAACTCAAGACGGGGGAAGTTTTTCAAGACCATATGAAATACTAACAAGGTGAAAGCCATATGGATTTCAGAGGAGATCTCATTGCAGAATGGTATGACAGAGAAGGCATGCTTCCTGGGTCCTGATAAACAGCACTATTTAACTGAAGAGGTTTGGAGCATGTCTAGTCTATCAGCACCAACTGGCAAGGCAGAAACTATAGAAGATAGGTGGTCCCACCAATAACCTGGCGCTG
Source organism: Grayia smithii (assembly GCA_032468115.1). NCBI lineage: Eukaryota > Metazoa > Chordata > Lepidosauria > Squamata > Grayiidae > Grayia > Grayia smithii. The sequence goes on from JANHFM010009609.1 coordinate 263,582, forward strand.
TGTCATGCTTGATATGTCCTATATGTAGGATTGGTACCTGTGATCCCACCTGGACTCGTAGAGGCAACCAGTGCAATTTAAAAAGATGTATCAATGAAAATACAGAGTCATGCCTATTACTGTTTGTGCTATTCTGGACCTATCTGGAACTTTTGAGTTGATTTCAAGGGTAGCTTCACATAGAGTGTATTGCAGCAGTTAAGCCACAATAGTCCTAAGGGTCTCTGATCAAAGAAAGAGCAGACCTGGTGTACCAAATAAAGCTAGGAAAAGGGCCTCTAGGCCACAGCTGTCACCTGTTTGATCAAGAACAGTGAGTTCAAGAAGATGCTTAAATTGCAGACCACTCTTGAATGGGTTGTTCCAAATAACAGTGTTAAAACTAGGATTTCACACTAAGGCATTTCAGCAATCTATTCACATTCACTACAGTATTATTTGAATGAAAAAAAACACCTATTACTTATCTTTTTGGTGACTCAACTACGGTTAAAAATGACTGATTATATTTAAGTCAGTGGAATGCATAAATAATTTTCTCTCCCTCCAGCAAAAGGACTCCTCACTAGGGGAATCAGAAAGCTCAGGAGATGATGAAAAACAAGAAGTAACTTCAAATTTTAAAGAGGAAAATAAAGTAACAAAGGACCTGTTTCAAATCACAGAGAAGCCATCTAGAAATGAAAATGCAAATAAAATGTGAGTAATTATATAGGAGATCTATGGTACAAAAATTATTGGAGATAATCTGAACAAAATGACACTGATCAGGAATACACGCGCACACACATACACACATATGTATGTAGCTGTACTTCTGCTCTTCCTTTTTTTAGGGAATGTCCTACCTCGACAAGTATGGAGGAAGAAGCTATTCAGGGCATGCTGTCAATGGCAGGATTGCACTATACAACTTGTTTACCAAGTCACACTCAGACCACAGACAGCACTGACCGAAGAAGCTTTGTTCCAGATCACAGAAGCTATTCCAAAAATAGGCATAAAGATAAAATGTCTTCTCAGAGTTATAAACCAGAATATGGTAAGTTGTCCTGTTGTTGGATATTTCAGGGTGGCTTGAAGGTAAATTGTAACCTAGTGATTTGCAATGGATCAGTAAGGTTTTTGTAACTCCCATTTGTTTAACAATAACAGAAACAAAACAGTTTCCATTTATAAAATGATATTGCTCTAGCTACAAAAGTTTGAAGTAATTAGTTGTGGATTTTATATGTAGATGCAGTGGTGGGATTCAACCGGTTCACACCACTTTGGCCAAACTGGTTGTTAAATTTCTGGCTGGCCCCTCTCCTTGCAGAAGTCCCCATGCTCCCCATTTTGGTTCCCAGGTAAGTGCAGAGAGGCCTACTAGGCCCAAAACGGGGCATGGGGGTGTGTGGCGCCCCCCTGGCCCATTTTTGCTCCCAGGAGGCTGCAGGAAGGCTACTAGGCCCAAAACAGGGTGTGGGGGAGCAGCACCCAGGGGGTGCAGGAAGTCAAGTGCTGCCTGTCACACACCCTGGCCACACACACCATGGCCACGCCCACCCAGCCGATCATTAGGGCAGAGAACTGGTTGTTAAATTATTTGAATCCCATCCTGGTTTTCAAAGCCTGAGTTCAACATTGTTTATTCTAAATCTGTGTCTTTTGACCAGGCTCCAGTACTTCTAAGTGAAAAAGAAACAATTCAGCACACTCTGAAAGCCAATAATTTGTCTAATTTGGGGTCATATATCTATTCTAATTTTGGTCTTCAAAAGTATCATTAATATCCTCTTGTGAAACTTTACCTTAGGCCAACTGAGTGATGCCATTAAAATCCTAGCTCAGTATTTGGAAGCTGTGTGACTTTAGAGGAGGCAGAACAGATTTGGGCTCTATCCTTAAAAGACCAAATGCATTTTTTTTTATTTTGGCCTTGTGGTTTTGGCTCATTTTGCTGCTAGTCTTCAGTGAAGGTTGCATTTCCTCATTTGAGTCTTCTGTGCAATTTGGGGATGCTATTGGAGCCACAGCTTCTGTTGAAAAAGCAGGTGGCAACTGTGGCCAGGAGGAAAATTAATCAGGCATTGATTATTCAGAATAGAAACTGTGGTCTCTATGGGAAAAATGATTCTTCTGAACAATTCCCTAGCATCATTAGATCTGTCCAAATCAAACCATCATATATCTTCCAAGTGTTTCAGTTTTATTTACAGGAAAGAGGAGTTTCAATTCAGAATTCTTCCATTCAGCCATTCCTTGACTCTTAAAGAGTCTTCATAGACATCATCATTGGTTGGGTACAGTACTTCAGAACTCAGGGAGTACACAGAAAGACAGATGAAACTTTTCCCGTGGCAGAAGCAGTCGGGACTATTGATTAGACTTCTCTTCAGTGTTTATGTTTGTGACTATGCATTTGTGATCATGAGAATCATAATAGGCACTTAGTGGAAAAAGGCTTTCCTGTCTCAAGAGTGCAGACTAATGATCCAGATTGTAATTCAGGAAGTGTTAATATGTAGCATTCACCCAGATAAAGATGCAGCATATGATGACTGCAGTTCAGGACTTGGTATGATTGTATGCAAGGACAATACCCCGATTTCTTCTTTCATTAAAAGAAAGGAGTGCATTAATCACATTTAATTCCTTGCAGTAGGGTTGGTGGCAGCCAACTTGTACTGGTGAATGCCCTTGAGAAAATCTTGTAAGGTCTGTATTGCCATGGATACAAACATGTTGGGCTGGGGAACTCCTTTTCAGAATAATTAAATTCAAGGGCTTGGTCTCTAGAGGAATAAATTCTTTCAATTAGTCTGTTGGAGATGAGGCCAATTCACCTTATATTAAAAGCTTCCCTCTGATTGAATGGCATCATATTATGATCTGCACACACAGTAGCTCCATAAACACGTATATGAATAATAATATAAGGACCGTGAACCATGCAGTATGCTTGTAGCTCAATCTGCTTAGCACAGGACATGACATGATGATAAATAACAAAGAGAGGACAAAGGTCAGAGGGACTGCAAAAAGACATATTTCACTTATTCCTCTGGTTCAAGAAACATCTACCTTACCTGTTGGTTGAATATATACAG
>JANHFM010009613.1:0-14917 GCA_032468115.1 Grayia smithii
TAAATAAATAAATAAATAAATAAATAAATAAATAAATAAATAAATAAATAAATAAATAAATAAATAAATAAATGTTTATCACCCTGCAATATTTCTTTAGCGTCTACACGGTGCAGTTCTAATTCCACCACCAGCATCAGTGCAGAATTAAGTTCTGTACAATACCAAGTGATAAAGCAAGACTCCATTTCTTATATCTTAAGTCCCTTTAAAACCAAAAATCTGACACTATTACACAGGGGTGTCTGAGGTTTGATCAAAATAATGAAAGCGGCATAGTGGTGGTGCAGTGGTTAGAATGCAGTATTGCAGACTAATTCTGTCGACTGCCAGAAGTTTGGTAGTTCGAATCTCATTGGCTCAAGGTTAACTCAGCTTTCTATCTTTCTAAGGTTGGTAAAATGAGGACCCAAATTGTTGGGGACAATATGTTGCCTCTGTAAATCACTCAGAGAGGGCTGTAAAGCACTGTGAAGTGGTATATAAGTCTAAGTGCTATGGCTATTGCTATGGTATTGCAAGCTCTGCCCCTTTTGCTCATGGTGTTAGATATTGGGACCGGTCAATCACAATTGTTAAAGGTTTCCATTTAGGTCCGCTGTTTGGGTGAGAAACATGCTGGCTGCTGATTGGCCAAGACACACTATCTAAGTAAGCCTCGCCAATGAGGCTTTGCTGGTTTCCGATCACTTTAATAAAGAGCTGTTGTGTTTTAAGTCACTCTCCGCGTCTGCAATCCACCGATCTAATACATGGATACAATGTCAGAGTGCATGAATGAAACAGGCAGAGCCTGTGATGGGATCTCAATACTGTTTTTATGGTTTTGTCCCTCTTGTGACCACCCCGCTGGGAGAAGAGACATTTGGGTTTTTTTAAATCACCACTGGGTTCCCAGATCTTAATCTGTCACCAACCAATTTGATAAATGATCTGCTTTAACTTTATTCATGTCATCCTTGGAATTCTAAGAACAGACAAAGAATTTTAGGAACCAAACAGTGCTTGTTCTACCAATGTCTCACACCAGACTATAGCAGATCTTGGAGCACAAGAGTCATCTTTTTCCATACTCCATATAAACAGGAATAAAACACTAGATTGCCTCCCCCGCTTTCCTGAATAAACACCTGATAGGCCTTTATACGGTCAGTTAAGCAACTGCTACAAAGAGATGGTTGCAAAGCCACCCCACCCACTCTCCTGTTACATCCCATTGCAGCCATGCTGGTACCACAATTTGACAATGCCTGTTTTTTCCCATTATTTTAATCAAAATATCATCTGCTGAAGTGGGTAGAGGTAAGGAGAGGAGAGATTCTATACAATGTTGGCAGAAACCAAGAACAGGATTCAGAGATGTTGGCCATGAGAGAGAAGAGATTATGTGTCCCCAATTTAAAAAAAAAGAAATATGGAAGAAATGGATAACTAACTCACCTATTCATAAGGTAGCTACTTGGTGGGGGGAGGCAAACAACCTTTTGCAAGCTTGTATGTCCCAGCCTTCCCATTGCCTTCCCTATTCTGCAAATAGTCAGAACAACTTAAATCAGTCCAGCTGTATGGATATGTGGGTCCCTGAGCGTATTTCTTTAGTCATATGCAAACAGAATCTGAGTGGTTTTTGTGAGAGAGGACCTTGTAAACTTGTCAAGCCACATTTCCTCAGTACTCAGTACTTTTTTTTCTCACTCTTGGCTATTCACTGTCCTATCTTTTTCCAGTGTATGCAGGTTATCCAGAATGAAATCCCACAATGAGCAAGTATCTGGTGAAATGGGTAGAGGTAAACAAAATAAATAGGATAGAATCAGCGGTGAAATCCGCTTACCTTCGCTACCAGTTTGGGAATGGGAGTGCTCACACCTCTTCTGTGCATGCACAGAGGATAAAAAATGGGACATTATGATGTCCCGGTGGGTGGGCAGAGCCTCTCGCCGCTGGCGCTACCGGTTCGCATGAGCCAGATAGATCCTGCTGGATTTCACCACAGGATAGAATGTAGCATTCATTTTTTATGATTTATGGTTCAGTTCATTCCCCATCATTCCTCTATCTGATTATTCCAACACAAGGGTCCGATAATCATTATCGTCAAAATGTAAAGCAAAGTTCATTTATTTTTATTTATTTTACCTTTACAAAAAGCAAAAAAATTGGATTTTATCTTACAATTATTACTTTTACAAATAACTCAAGATGGCAAACATATCCAAGAGACCTTTCTGATTCTACTTTCCCCACAACAATTCTGGGAGGTGAGTTGGGCTGAGAGAGAGCAAGTGTCATCCAAGAAGCTTCTTCAGTTCCTTCAGCTGAAGAAGCTTCTTGGATGAGAAGCGAAACGTCGTCAAAGAAAAACCAGAAAGTCCAGTTGCCTCTTGGAAAAGCTTCTTTGGAACAACAATGACCTGGATCAGTGGTGGGTTGCTCCCAGTTCGGCCCGGTTCGCATGATCCAGTAGTGGTGACGCTGTGACGTCACCGAACCGGTTCTCTGTGGCTGGGAGCTGGGCCCACCCGCGTGTCTGTCCTTAACTTTTTCTGCTCTGAGCATGTGCAGAGCGCTTTTTTGGAGTTTTTTTCCATATGTGCGGGGAATGCGCCCTGATCACGCGCAAAGTGAGTAAATGAAGACAACCGGTAGTAAAGGTAAATAGAACCCACCGCTGACCTGGATGGCTGAGAATCTCCATCACAGTCTTCTCCTTTCTAGTGTGGTGTATTAAATACTAAAACAAAACAAAACTAGTCATTCAAATATTGAACTTGATAAAATACATGTGTTTTTAAATCTTTCTAAATCCTGGAGAGTAAAAACCAAACATACCTTCTGAAGAAGTATATTTATAGCTGAAGGTACCCAAGGGAAGTCATTTAGCTGAATGCTGACCTATGGGGCATTTTTAATAATAGAATAGAATAGAATAGAATTCTTTATTGGCCAAGTGTAATTGGACACACAAGGAATTTTTCTTGGTGCATACTCTCTCGGTGTACATAAAAGAAAAGATACATTCGGCATGAGTCATAGGGTACAACACTTAATGATAGTCACAGGGAACAAACAAGTTAGGTATCCAACTGAGCTGTGGTCTCTGCTTGTTTACAGTTGTGGATTGGAAAGGTAATATCTTTGAGTGAAATAACTTCTTTTCTTATTTGATCAAAAAGAGCACATTAGATTTCAGACAGAGAAAGATTTTGGCATTTCTTGTTCCACTTTGATTTTTGTCCAGAGTCTTTTAATCTGTGATTTTTGAATTGCAAAATAAGTTTGTATGAAGAGAGGACTGGATTTCCTTTCCACAATTCTTCCAAAACCTTCAACCTCTATGGAACTTTTGATACAGCAATATTATTTACCCTAAATAAACCTAATAATATGTACTTAAATGGAATAAATGCCATGAAATCATCTCAGATATTCTGTATAAACTTCCTTTTATTTTTGGAATAGTTTAAAAACAAGGAAACTCCATTTCCTTGAAAATGGAGTTGATCCAAAGTAATAATGTCATGAGGCCCAGTTTATCTGCAAAACAGATTTATATGTTATTTTTAAATTCTGATTATCCCATAATACAAGCAGTCTGTGGCTAAATGGGTCACAAAACATTAATTCCCCCCTATTACTGTGTAAAACATGGAGCTTCTGGCTTTTACGTTTCTGTTTTGTAATTGATTCCCAGTACCCCCAAACTGCTTTTCTAGAGTATTCTTTGTTAGACTATTTTATGTTCTATTATCCCATAGCAGCCATTTGAAGTCAATTGCTTAAGCACTACTTAACTTCGTAGAAGGAGAGCTATGTTAGTTAGTGGTAGCAAAATAAGCAAGTCTGATGGCATTTTTTTTCTAACATATTTTATTAAAAGGCTTAAGATTTTGTAAACTGAAGCTCCCTTCATCAGATGTCTAGAGTGACAAGACTGATATAGGATTTAAATTAGGGTGAGATGTGGGGGGGGGAGAAAGTGAAAGGAAGACTGATTACTGCAGATAGAGGCTACATATGAAACTGATTAGCAGTACCTTACCAATTAATAATTGTAATATTTTTTAAAAAACCACTGTTGTTGAAACTATCTGAGATTGTCTAAAATCTTTTGATGGGTGTGAGTTCAGTAACTTCCCTCTTGATGGTGGAGTCAAAATCCCATTTTTCCAAAACAATCACTTGAGATCTGCTATAGAGTATCTTGAAAAACTGAAATGCTCTCATAATATTGATTCTTATTCTTATTTTGAGTTTTGATGTTAAATTTATGTCCAATTTTTGAGAATTTCTTTTCCTGTTTGCCCTACATAGAATCCAGAGAGGCATATTGGTAAATAATGGCTTGCATCACAACAGAGGGATAGTATGTAAAGGTACTTCAAGAGATATAAAATAATGTATGATATGAAGAAAGTAGACTGGAAGAAGATATTTTCCTTGTCTTAGAACATCAGGATCAGGATCATCTAATGAAGCTTACTGAAAGGAGATTTAGAAGGACATCTCCCCATCCCCAAAGTCTTCACATAGTGCATTAGAAGAAATAATGTTAGCCAATATCTTGGTTGGCTTTATAATAGGATTGACTATATGCATAGAACAGTGTTTCTCAACCTTAGCAACCTTAAGATATCTGGACTTCAACTCCCAGAATCCTCCAGCCAGCTAGACTGGCACTGGAATAAAGAATAGTTCTGTCAGAGAACTATTGGTTCTCTGATCAGGTGCAGGGGAATAGATGGGACAAAGGTATCTGTCAATTTTCTGCTTCTGAGTAGAATACCTATTATTATTTGTTTGGCCGGTATGAGAAACGAATTCTGCATTATAATCAGCTTTGGCCTGATTCAGCATAGCTATACTTTTATTCTTATATGCTTTGCTACGCCCAGGGGATGCAGACTTGCATTTTCTGTTTAAACTGCTTTTATTCTCCAGAGCTGCATCTGTCTCCTTGTAAGCTACTTTCACCATCAGTGGAAAATAGTCTGATGAAAAGATAAGAAAATAAATAGGATAAATAAGTAATATTAGTTCAGTTGCAGACATAACATTGGGTATGAAATTATAGAAAAGGCTGAATTAAAACAAAGACCGTCTGAAAATAAAACAAAATGAATTGATTAATGGCTTGATTGCAAGAGTGACAGTTAATCAGAATCAGCCATCTGGCTGCTCACTGCTGGAGCTAAAAGTTTCAGGTATTTTAGCAATGTGAAGAACCCAATATATTCTTCTCTGCTGACAAACAACCCTGCCAAAAGATAACTGGGTGGCTGAATCTACTTGTTTCTCTGGAACAACAGAACCTATAGGAGTGAAGGAAAAGTGAGTCTCTTCCTAATCAAGCCAGAAGAGAGCCTACCTTTCGGGACAAGATATAGTGGAATCAGCAATTCTCTGGCACTAGACAACCTGAGATTTAGAAATGGTGTGTAAGGTCTTTGGTGCATGAACCCTGCAGAAGCAGGGATTGTACTGCAAATAATGCCATTTCATGTGTGTTATAGTTGTTGGAGATTTGCAGCAACAGCTGCTGCCTTTGTGTTGATTTTCAGTCTAAAGAATATTTATGGTTGAGGGGATTCACCTGCTATTATTCAGTTTGGGATCATTTGTAGAAAATGCTGATAATGTAGCATACATTATATATTTTTAATAAGTCCTGCTAATAGAGCACGTTCCAGGGTAAATTTTCTTTCAAACTGCATAAAGCCACAGAAAATTATAACTGAATATTTTGATTAATATTTTGAAGTAGTCTGCATATACATGCACTTTGCTCAGATACTAGAGAAGGGAACCAATCAAATTTTAGCACACTTTCAGCAGTTTTATAGGAAGTAAGCAAGCAATACATAAAAGTAAGTAAAGAAATTAATTTTATGTTATCTTTCCTGGTACACGAAAAGTCCTTCACAGGGAGCAGTGCAGAAGTAATCTAGTAGTTTATTTTATTTTTATTTTTTTTATTCCAATTTATATGCCGCCCTTCTCTGAAAACTCAGGGCGGCTTACAATTTCTTAAGCACAAATCAATGTGCTTAGCAATAGCCTTCATTCTGTGTATTATTATTAGGGCTTTTGCCCTCCCCCCAAGCGGCATTTTTACAAAGTCAGCTTATTGCCCCCAACAATCTGGATCCAATAGTTTACTCTATTGTAGGATCCTAAAAGCAGCAGTTCTAAGATTGCTTGTGCATAACCCTCTTTCTTTAGAATTATATTTTGAATGGTAGCAGACTGGCAGGCATTACAGATCTTATATCAGTTATGGATGAAGACATTCCAATCAGTAGCTTGAGCCTCTGCATTCTGCACAAATGATAGATTTTGATTTCATGCTACTCTTTCATGAGTAGCCTCACTGAATGCAGAACAACTGAATCCCATATTCCTTTGACTAACCAGGTCCAAAAAGGGTTTGCTGGTATACTAACATATTGTAGTAATAGATGCTTCTATCCATGTAGGTAATCTTGATTTCTAATTATGGATCCAGGAGTACCTGCAAACCATAACTATGTTACAACACGGAGCACACAAACCTATTCAGGAAACACAGTTCCCCTAATTCCAAGACCTAACTTTCACTCATTCTCTCTCCCTCCCTCCCTCTCTCCTTCCCTGATACAGCAGATTGGCATATTTTAGGAGGGTTTCAGAATCCACACAAAAGCTGCAGCAGCATTAGAACATTTTACAAATGCACACATACACATAAACCCTTGTGTCAAATGTTCTTATTCCTGGTCATTACTGCCATGCATCTAAGAACACCCTTTCAATGGGAATAGAGAGCTAGCCTTGTGGGAGATTGCAATTTGTAAAACAGAAAATAGCACTAATACCTAAGTTAATGGTTGCAAGATGTTGAGGAACCAGCTGTTTTATAAATGCTAATATCTTGTAACAGCAAAATGGTATTCATGTATGGCACAGAAACAGAGACCTTTTCTGACCTTCACTGATTCCTTCCATCATATAAAACCATAGCTAATCTTCAGGGAACCATGAAGATTCCCTTTAGATATACACAAAAAGGGTTCTGCTAATCACAGAAGTGAGAATGAATCTACAATAATATTGCCTTGTGGGAAGAGATGATTTGGACAGCTGCTGTTTTTCATAATTCATAGTTCTCAGTGGTTTCAGTCTTGTTCTTTCATCCCATGTTTATCAAAATAAATCACTACCATGGACTATGTCCTCTCAATTTGTATAGCTCTTCCAAAGTTTTACGTTTTTGGGTTATTATCATAAAAGAGGACTTGATCTGGGGCACTCACATTACAGCACTGGTCAAAAGGGCCCAGCAGAGATTATACCTGAGACTTCTCAGGAAACAATAACTGAATGAAAAACTGCTTTTGACCTTCTATTCCTGCACCATAGAGAGTATTTTAACTTACTGCACCTGTGTATGGTTTGCCAATTACACAGTGGCAAATAGGACAGCACTCCAGAGGGTTAACATCATTGCCCAGAGGATCATTTGTTGCCTTCTCCCCTCTTTGGAAGAGATTTATAGCTCCCACTGCCATAAGAAAGTTCAAAATATTCTTAAAGATCCATCTCATCCTGGGCACCCTTTTTTTGAACTATTACCATCTGGCAGACAGTACAGGATAATAAAAACAAGGACAAATAGTCTGAAAAACAGCTTCTATCAGGACAGTAACTATATTGAATTCTATAGTGTTATATTAATGTAACATCAGGTTTTCAATTCAATTATATAGAATGTGAAGGATGTCTGTTTGTGTTTTATTTTTATAGTTATAATGTACACTGAAGATGGCATTTAATTTCATTGTACGAGGTATAATGACAATAAAGTAAACTAAACTAAACTAAAAGAGAATAAAGAAGAAAATGCAAGAAAGAAGTGGGAAAAGACTGGTTTAAGAATAGAATTAAGATAAAAATAATTTAATGAGGAAACCCCAAAACTGGAAAGCAGGGTGGAGGGTATTCATAATAGGGATAACAACTCAAGACACCAATGGAACATGTAGGCTTAGTTGTAACTACTGATTACTATTAGGGATAGAGATGATGAGAGACTTCAAAATGACTCTTCCACTGGACCTCTTTGATCTCTTTTGGAGTTATACTTGTCAAGGAACATCATGATGGCAGCTAAGTAAGCTATCTAGCTCTTACTATGTAACTCTTTGTCTCATCTGATAATTGATTTATAGAATCATAAAGTTATAAGCTGTCTCAGAAGTCAGCTCATCAAACTTTTGCTTGGTGAAAAATCTGATAAAGCATTTTAGATTTAGATTTAGATTACTAACCAAATTTAGATTTAGATTACTAACCAGCTTTTATTTTAGGATCTTCAATGAAACTAATATGAGACAACATATTCCACTAGACAATAGCTCTTATCATCAGGGAATTAATCCCTGACCTGAATTTACTTCCCTATACTCAGTCCACTGTTTCTAGTCCTATCCTCTCCCGTGGTTTCTTAAAGATTACTGCAATCAGTTATGTTTCTAGGATTCTCTCTGCAGAATGCTAGAATATAATTCATTGGACCCTGGAGGCTTACCGTAATTCATTTAAATTGCTAAGTGTTCTTTCATCCTCTCCTCGTCTATCCTGAGTTGCAGTTTCCTCTTTCCACCACTGAAGGGCCAGCTAGAGCTTCATTTTCCATCTGGGTTAGTCTGGAAAGATTTGCTAACTTTTGTTAATGACTGCATTTCTCTGCAAGTGCTAGTGCTTACAAACATGCAGTTCAATACTCTGCTGAAGGGCCCTGCCCAGTACAGATGTCAAGTTGACAGGTCTGTAATTTCTCAAGTCCTCTTTTTTTTTTTTTTCCAATGAGAGGCATAACTTTTTTTCTTTGCTTCTTTGAATTTTGCCTTTTCTCCAGAAGTTCTGACAGTTGACACTGGGATCACTTCTGCTAGTTCCTTTAGTACCCTAGGATGTAGTTAATCTTACTCTGGAAATTTGAATTCATTTAAATTATCTAAGTATTATTTTACCCTCTCCTTGTTCATCCGGAGCTGTCTAGAGAGCCGCTATAATATTCAGCTGTCCTGAGGTTGATTGCAATTCACAGATGTGATAATAAATTAATAAAATGGGTTAATCTACAAAATGCCACAAGACTCATTTCTTTTTTCCTGTCCAAACAGGTCTCTTGGATTATGAAATAGTTTTATTAAAGAACTACTCTACTGTTGCATTGGGTTTAAGAATTCTGAATATTTTTTCTCCTTTCCAGCAGTTTTGCTTCTTTTGCTAGAAGTAAGAACATTTCACATTTCTCCTTAATGTGATACTATTTCCTATTTTTCAGCTTCCATTCCTACTTTAGTTTATGAATCTCTCCAAATTGTTCCTCTTCTTCTAGGCGTATGATTTTGTAAGTTCCTTATTGGACATCTTGCCGCTGCACCCCATCCCCACTGCTTAGTAAAACAAACAGGTTCTCAGTTGTTGGATTTTGAATCCTTGTCCTAGAAATTGGCTTGAGTGTTTTACAAATCTTCTGCTAAAAGAGCAATGCAGTTAGTTGTAATCTTGAGAATGAATTTTCTTTTGCAGTGTTTACTTTATGAATGTTGTCCTTTTCAAACAAATAGGAGCATAGTAGGAACATAGAAGTCATGTTATTAAGAATGCTTACAAAATTATGGCTGGTGCTTTGGAGGCAGTATTGGTATCATTGTTTTTGGGAGCTATAAAGATGCAACATCTATATTGGAGATGTATTCCCATCTCATGAATCCAGTAACTTGCTCTATTTGAAGCAGAGATGTGGCTGCCTTGACATCACAGTCTCTAACTGACGAGCATAGGGATTTCATTAGGAAATCTGTCTAGGTCATTTTTAAAGTTCTCAAGTAATATTTTGCACACCATATCATAATTCTACTGGCATTATGATGATATATTTCCTTTCACACTGAAGGTTGACCCCATGATATGAAGATACTCCTGCCTTCATGGGTTCTGTGCAGGCAGATAAGCAGTATGTCTTTTTTGTTACAGTAAATTAAAATGAAACATGAGACAATGATTAGTAATATTATAATTTTATGTTTTATTATAATTTAACTTCTAAGTGAGATCAAATTCCCAGTGGATAAATGTGATCTCTATTGAGGAGAATTTATATCTTCTTTAACAGCTACAGATCAGCCTTCACCAACCTGGAATCCTTCTGAATATATTGGAATAGAACCCATCGTTCTTGGCCAGCTTCTCCAATGTTGGTTGCAAGTTAATTTTATATCACAACATGACTGCAGATTAGATAAAACCAGCCAATATCTTTGCCACCTTCATCCATATAAAAACATAGAAAACTGATGGCAGAACACCTAGTGGTTCATCAAGTCTGCCCTTTGAGGTTTGTTCGTTTTTTAATTTTTATCAGATGATGGACGTGTTTATCCCAAGCATGTTTAAACTGTTACTGACGATTGACCCACTAGGATTTGATATAGCCTAGAATACCGAGATTTCTATAGATACAATATTTTGCTGTCAAAATGTCAGCCAGTTTATCTGGAAAAAAAATCTTCAAGAAATATAAACTTAGGTACATGAAATAGGTATTGTATGAGATTATACAAACCAGGAGGCAAAGGAGGAATATAATGGCTACGAGAGAAAAAAAGGAAATATTCCTGTCTTAACCATCTTGCTATATGCCTGCTTTCAAGAACATGTTTTTATCCTGACTGGCATTAAAGATACCTTGCTGCATGAATTTGCCAGCTGTGTGATGTACAAGATCTGCAGAGGATGGGGGGTATCAACATGTAGGAGTGAATATGTCATTGAAACCCTTCTTCCATATTATATGCATCATATATGTAAAAAAAAAGGGGCTTCTATTGTGCAGTTGTGTCTTACCATCATGCCATTTTGATGCCAGCTCTGCAGATACTCTTGTATGCTGCCAAATATATAGGCGAGGGAAAAAAGAATAAAGATCAACACTAAGCCAAAAATGTATTCCAAAGTTTATGTTAGCTTTCAGGGAGTTATCTGATTATTATACTGTGTAAAGAGTGTCATAACTATAGGATCTTATCACCTTTATCAAAGAAAAGATTTTTATTTCCAAACACACATGCATGCAGCCCTACGCAAATAAAGAAGGAAAGAAAAATTGGCTTAATATTGCTTCCTTCTTCTGTGATTGAATTCTTTCATTTAAAATGAGATTCCATTTTCAATGTAATATAAATATTCAGACCAGAATACTAATTGCAAAGGAGAACAAAGAGTCTTTAATAAAAAGGAATAATTAACAGCATAGGAAGAGAACTCTTCTTTGCAAAAGTAAAATGCATTTCAGCTTCTGTGAGAAAGGTAGATTTTTCTATTAGAAAAATGTGATTTACGGGAAAAAAAAGAGGGGGAAAAGAAACATTTAAAAACTAAGCATTATCTGAGGAACTATGCTAGAAAAATCTGGTTTATACTTAAGGGTTCAGTAGAAGCTTGTGGATGATTATTATTCATAACTATATCTTGGACAAGGCGTGATGAAATATTACCTTCATTTTAGGTCTCAGATCTGAGCATCAGAATCTGCTTCAAAAACAATTTCAGGGCTTTACTACTAATTCTCTCCACAAGCATCTTTCTGCTTTCCATTGCTATGTTGGAGTTGGCACTTTTTGTGGTTAGAATATAGAATAGAATATAGAAATCTTTATTGGCCAAGTGTTATTGGACACACAAGGAATTTGTCTTTGGTGCATATTCTCTCAGTGTAGATAAAGAAAAGTAAAATACATTAATCAAGAATCATAAGATACAACACTTAGTGATAGTCATAGGTTACTAATAAGTTTATTAACTTATTAGACATTTTCAATCCCATGTTTTGATCCTTAAGCATTACCAGGTCCTGAGGGTGGGTAATTATACACTGCTTCCACTTTTGATTTGTTTGTACATCTGTAAGCAGAAAAGAAGCGGACAGGTCTCAATCTTTGCATCATTCAATAGCATGCATGGTAGTGGCAGAATCTTCTAAAGAGCACTGAGGAATCTGACTGTTTTTCTAATGGAGGGAACTCCAGCCTCACGCTTCCCCTCTCTCATACCTGAGTTTCAGATCATGTAATGCTAATTTGATTACTTTGCAGGTAACCATCATAATCCAAGTTAACCAGTAGGTACACTTTATCCATTTCTTTTTTCAACTATGGCCATGGAGCTGCAACGTGCCAGAATCTGCATTCCACTCCTCCCTCTTTTTCTTTTACATGGAATGAGGCTGAGGGGAATTTTGTGGCTGCACAGCCTTCAGGTCAGGGTTCTGGATTCCAACATTTTAGATCTGTGATGGCGAACCTATGGCACAAATGCCACAGGTGGCATGCAGAGCTATATCTGTGAGCGTTGCCCTAGATTAGCTCCAGAAAATCCAGCCAGCTTTTTTTCAGGCCTTCCGGGCCCACCAGAAGTTGGGAAATGGGCTGTTTCCAGCCTCCAGAGGGACACCAGGGTGGGTAGGAAGGCCCTTTTCACCCTCCCCAGGCTCCTAGAAAGCCTTTGAGAGTTGGGCGGCATATAAGTTTAATTAATAAATTAAAAAATTAAAAAATAGGTCTTCTGGGCTCACTGGAAGTTGGGAAATGGGCCATTTCCAGGCTCTGGAGGGCCTCTGGGGGGATGGGGAAGGCCATTTTTGTCCTCCCCAGGCTTCAAGAAAGCCTATGGAGCCTGGGGAGGGGGAAAAACAGGCCTTCCAGGCACACCATGCCTTCGCGTGCCAAAAGTGGGGGGAGAATGGGGAGTTACGCGCATGCACATGGGGCGGAGCGTGGGGGCATTGAATTATGGGTGTGGGCACACACACACAACCCCCCCATCCTCCCCCCACTTTTGGCACGCGACAGCAAAAAGGTTAGCCATCATTGTTTTAGATCAGCAAAAGAAATAAGATATTGCCTTCAATCTGTTGCTATGGCTTTAGGCAGTGAAAGTGGGGGAGGGGCAATCTAAGGGTCCTGGGTTAGGGCAGGTATACTTCTCCCTTTAAACTTCTCCATTCTGCATATGTTCTAAAACTTTGTATAATACATATAAAATCTGATTAGACTCATGTGGACAATAGTAATCCTATTAATTTATACTTATTCCCATATAAGGTTCTTGAATTGCATTTCTCATTTTTATTGTAAATGACTTTTGAGATATTTTTTTTTAAAAACCAAGTGATATATAAATATTTTTTTTAATAAATACTTTAAACTTTTATTACATTAACAACATAAAAAAAATATTGAAAGATGAGGAATTTATTAAGAAAATTAAGGAAGAACTAAATTTTTATTTTAAAGAAAATAATAACCAATATACAACAACCCAAAACTTATGGGATACGATGATATATAAATATTTTAAATAAGCAAAAGAAATGAAGTAAGTTGTTACGATCATGAAAACCATCTGAATCCTCCCCCCCCCCCAATCTATTCCTGGTTAAAATCTTCACTTTTTTCTGCATCTACAAATATTCACTGCATGAATAATTCCATCTCCAGAGTTTATCTCTGCGTAACATCCAGAGGAAAAAAGAGGGAGTGCTATGAATCTCTCTGATGTTTTGACTTCATCACATGCCAGAAATTAAATATGACCAGCTGTCACTATAAATCAGTTCTTATATTTGCAAGTTGAAAGCTTAACTTTGCCTCCACTTGGGGTTTTAGTATTTCAGCAATGCTTTCAAAACACAAAAAGTTTACAAGTTTTGACCAGGCCACTTGCCACTGGACTTATGACTTTAGGTTTACTCTGTATAACCCCTTCCTCTGGAGTAGGATCAGGAAGGAAAAAGAAGACATGCAACATTCTCACCCAAGACAACTAGTGTGAGTGTAGCACTCTCCCAGCCTTATGCAGATGGCCAAGAGACACTGTTGCTATTCCAAATCAGGATCTGGTTGAGTGTGATGTATTTCTTCTCACCAAAAGAGGACGAGATCTCCCCGCACCCTTCCATCAATTTCTCCTTGTCCAGGCTTGTCCAGGCTTTTCTCTGCTTGAAATTGAAGATTTTAAGCAGAAAGACTGTAAGGATAAAAGTGCCAAGATTGAAAGAAGAGAAAGTTGAAGCTACCAATCTTCAGTTCCCAGAATTTCCAGAAAATCAAAGTAGTTAGAATTGAATGACAAAGAGACTTCTGATTCAAAAGGAACTGTGACTTGGATAGACAAATATCTAGTTAATTACCACAGTAAGGTTATTGTTTATTTTTGTGTGCTAGTCAATATCTTTGTTTCTAATGTTTATCTTATATATGGAAGTTTAGTATTGTATGTTTGAAGCTTATTGGAGCTCTGTGTTGTAGTTTCCTATATTGCTTCCACTCAGTGATCTGCCCCAAATTAATATTTTCCTTTGTAGCATTTTGATGAAAGAGTCTTTGGAAATGTGATTTTAATAGAATTACATGTTTATTATTACTGTTTTGCATGTAAGGAATTTTACATTTTTTCCTTAATAAAATTATTTTATTCTTAGGATTTTGAACCAACATCCAAAGAATGGAGGGCTGACTTTCTTAATTATATGCCTCACACTTCTGATCTAGGAAGTGGAGCTATAGAATTGACTACATTTTTATCTCCTTTATTTTTTGCTTTGTGCCAATAAAAGTCTAGACTGCTGGATCTCTACATCACATTCTATGATTAAAGTAGAAGCCATCATTCAAAGGTATCTCCCTAGTAAATAGGTGGTAGCAATGGTAACTAGCAAGTAGCTATACTAAAAGAGGAAAGTGAGCAACTTTGTATTTATGACTCGGAGCAGGAGTCTCCAACCTTGGCAACTTTAAGACTTGTGGACTTCAACTCCCAGCAAAGCTGGCTGAGGAACTCTGGGAGTTGAAGTCTACAAGTCTTAAAGTTG
>JANHFM010009614.1:4016-16823 GCA_032468115.1 Grayia smithii
TCTGGTGGATGGTATCCTGAGGAGCGCAGCCCTGTGTGAGCGCACTGGGCGGTGGGATGCAGGCTGAAGGTGGTCCTGATTACCCAGATGACCCTTTTAATGTGACCTAGATTTTTTTCCTTTCTTATCAGGAATGGTATTCACTTACCTTCACCTTCCAGTTCACAAATGTGAGCATGCACCTTCCGCGCATGTGCAGAGCATCAAAAATGGGACGTGATGATTTCTGGGCGGGCATGTGGAGCCACTACCAGTTTTCCCAAACCAGATAGAACTGGCTGAATACCACCACTGTTTCTTATGCATATTAGCAATGATGAAGACTGTCTTGGAAATTCGCTTTTCTCCATAAAGAAATACATATGAGAACAAGTAGTGCTTTGCAAAAACACTTTTTTCCTGAAATGTAAGAATTACTAACTTAATCAAAGACTGCTTGATTGGCTACTGTTTTCATACAGTTTTGTTATATTTTGAATCAACCAGAATTTCAACTATTCTTTTTTTTCTCAAAAAAGTCATTACAAAAAAGTAGACTAAGGATATGCTTTCTAACTGTCAATGAAAGTTCTTGAGAGCGAAAAATTACATTTATTAAAAGGAATAATCTTGTGTATCCTTTTCTAAAAAAACAGTTGTTTCACCATCTGGCCCATCTTGAGAGCATTCCCAGTATATGCCAGGTACTATATACCTATCCTTCCATTTGTACTTACTGCCAACAGATCCAGAATATGTCCATATAAATAGTACAGGTCAGCTCCTTGGCTGATGGATTGGGAAAGAATTGAAGTCAAAAGAGCCATTATGATCTAAGGCACCAAGCTGGAAACCAGGAGACTAGGAGTCTCACATTAGATATGAGTCTCACATTAGGCATGAAAGCTAGATGACTTTCAGCCAATCATACCCTCAACCCGACCCATCTCACAGGGTTGATATTGTGGAGAAATAGTGGGAGGAAGGATGTTTAAGTATGTTTAAAGTCTCAAGTTATTTACAAAAATAAAAAGGCAGGGATTTTTTTTTTTAATGACCCATAGTCATCATAATAAAGACTATCAGGTAAAAGAACAGAAAAAAGTTGAATTCCTTAAGCAAACATGCATTAATTTCACCAATGTGTGATATCTCAACATTGTTTTACAATTGGTGTTGTATGAGCAAAGAGCATGTTGCTAATACCAGATCTGTTTTTTCCCCCTGCATTTGAGAAAATTCATGAAATGATGCCGTTGTAAGTGAACATGGAAACAAAACCAAAATAAATACAAACACAATGTGGAACCTGAAATATACCATCTGAATACTGCAAAGTTAGTCATAATTATATTCTGAGCTAGCTAATTTCACCCTGTGATTAGGATCCTGAATCAGCTGACAGTTATCAGAAAATTAGCCATCACATTAACTGGTGTGGTCAAGACAAGGAAAGGTTGGCTAACTTTCATGATTTCTACTTTGTCTTCCATACTAAAGAGACTATCTGGTGTGTATCTGTATTTGGATTAGAGCCTGAAAGCTGAACATTCAGTATGCATCCAAAAAAACAAGTACCAGGAGTTGGCCTTCAGGATACAAAAATTAGAGGGCAAACTCATTATAAAGAAATAAGCCAGATGGTTTAGTAAAGGAACAAGCCAATATATGATCAAACCATGAAGACTATTAGATGATGAACAAATATTTAAAAAGGTAAGCCCTTTTGTAGTGTTTCTTACCCATACCCAATAGTGCTCAAAAACTGATGGTGATAAGCAGGACCAGGACAAAATGTTTCACTTCCAAGGTAGATACCCCAAATCCAGCATGAACTGCAATACTAGAGAGGGGGCTTCCTGTGAAGACCTGAAGATTCTCATTCTAAACCTAGCCTTCTTCAGGTCTTCATCTGAATGCATAGAGAAATGCAGATAAATCAGTTAGTGATATGCCCAATCTGTCATCAACTTTTTCTTCCTCTGACCTTTATACATTTAACTGAGGGTTTGAAACAGATCTGTATCTCGGCATTTCTCTGCAGCCTCGTAAGCTTCCTATCAATCACACTCTGAGTCTAGGTCAATGATGCAATGATGGCTTTTATTTAGCAAGCAGACATAAACTCTAGTTCCTGACAGAATTAAAATCGATGCTGAAAACCTTTATCTCTCAGTATTATTTATATAATTCTGCCCCACCCATGATTAACTACAATTCTCGTCATAATCGATCTATCTGTCTCAGCTGAGAAACACGCCAGTTGAATCTGCTGCCTCGCCTCGCCTCGCCTTCATATGTCGTCATGTCATCATCATTATGGGCCACAACGTTCTCTCACCTGGGAAGTGCACTGTTTGGCTCCGCTGTCTTGCCTCACCATCAAGCCTCGCCATCAGGATCCTCCACCCCCTTTCTTGTGTAGTCTCATTCCCGTTTCTATCTACACTGTCCTGCCACCATGTCGCCACCTATCCTAGCACACCGAATCCACCCTGCCCACCACCACCATGCTCCCCCTTTCACAGATGATCCTGGTGCCGCTTGCCAATGCTGGTATTGAGCATCAAGGTACCCGATGCTCGACACTGTACTTGCTACTCAAACTAGTTTTTATTAGATTCTAGAGTACACAATGATCTATACTTCACTTCATACCAAGTGCAGTCATCTTTTGGATCACCAGATAAATACTGAATGATGGGAGAAAGCATCATCCATGCTTTCATCCATAGTCCTGGATGCATAGACTATGCTTTCATCCATAGTCCTGATTTCTTTCTACTTAGATACCCTACATACAGTATGAAGAGGATTAATATTTGTCTCAGATGTGTATTATGCATATTACTTTGTTTTGTAAAGTATTCTAACCAATATATATGCCATTGTGTGTATTTAATTTATCTATTTAAATTATTAAGAAAATTTACATGGCCAGCCAACTCATGGAGGGCAACTTACAGAAGTAAAGGAAAATAAATGAATAAATAAAATTTGCTTGTATTTGTAGCACTTTATTGAGCTAAATGTGCAACAAGGACAAATATAAAGTTTTTATTTGTTTGACTTTAGCCCACACTACTGTCATTTTATTCTGCTAACTGAAGTATTATATTTGTTTATACTACCGAAGCTGTAGAAAGGTAGTGCCTATTTGCCAGCTGCAAGTTGAACTAATACTCAGACTTTAACTGCCAAAATGAAATAGCAAGAGAAAATCTGAGTTTCACAGGAGAAGTCAAACACTAAGGAGTTATTAATATGGATTGCAGGGGCAATTTATTTTGCCATTTTATTTTTCCTCTGCTGTCATTGTAGGAGTACTAGGTATCAATTTAGATTGAAGGTTAGTGCAGGAAGAAGAAGAGACAGATAATCCTATCAGCCTTCCTCATTCTGCTTTACTGAATGAAGGGATCAACTTGCTTAAAGTCAAATAACTTTATCCTATCAGTATGGCAAAAGAGAGTAAGGAGGAAAGTGCCAGATGATATTGCAAGGTTTCCTGAAAACTTAACATTACTATTCCAATAGCTAAAATTGGAAGATGTTGAGTTATTTTATGTAAGTAAGCTTACAGAATAATGTAATTGTAAAAGTTAGTCTATGTTCAAGAATTTTAAATAGTCTACATTTTCATAAAAAGAAATGGCAAGTTTAATATATGCTGAAATATTAATTAAATATTTTAATTAAAAAGCAGTGGAAAATGATGAATCAAACTATTGCTGGTGCAAATCATAAACACATTATTATTTTCTACTAACATAGATAGGAATGAAACAGAAGACAATTTAATAATTTCATTGGTCAGTCGAAGATCACTAGCTGTGCGGATGTGGCAAAGCCAAAAACCCCTATATCATGCTTTCTTCTGTTTCAGATTTAACATTTTCTTTCTTGATAGTCATATTGTCTAGAATGAAAATACTGAATTTTAGGAAAGATAATTAGACGGCTGTATATTTGTTCTGAAGTCTGGCTCATGCTCATTCCAAAGTAAAGTTTAATTTAAAGATCAGTTTAAGCACAATAAGCTATTACACTATTTATCTTTGGGATCTCACTTTACTCACAATCCTTTCATTCACTCTCACTTCTATGCCTCTTACTGAATTTCCAGGTCAATTACTGTATTTGCTATACTGAAGTTATAAAAACTCCTTAAAGTAATATTCATTTCATCCTAAATGAATGAAAAATTATAGCATCTATCCTTTCTGGCAATATTCTTCTACTGAAAAGTTCAAACCAAATAAATAAATATGCAAATACCAAGAAAGACAGTGATGTTTTAGGTGTGTTTCCATGTATTCTAGAATACCTTTTCCCTTTTACTACAAAACATTCTGCATCCTTACTTCTCTATTTACTGGACATTTGGACATTTGGTATTTGCAGTCTAAAGTAGTCCTCTGATTTCATATATTGCTGTTATGGCCCTGACTCCTGAGCCTGTGCTGTCAGAGGAAGAGGACCTTGAAGATGAATGGGAGGAACTGGCAAGGCCTTCCTCTCCAGGAATTTCCCCTCTGGCAATGCCTCCCTCCCCAGGAATTTCTCCTCTGGCAATGCCTCAGGTTCAGTCGGAAAGCTGAGAGGGACAGCCTGAGATAAGCCAGGAGGGAAGCATATCGGAGCAACCCCCGATAGGAAGTGAGGAGGAGGAATCCTGGCTCTATCTGAGGCAGTGTCATAGGGAGAAACATCAGCAGCAACGTAGGAGGCAGAGATTGAGATTGAGCTGAGTCACTGAGCCACACCCACAAGGGATAAAAGTGGGTGGGATTACTCTGCAAACTTTCTATGTAACAAAGTTTGCTCAACCTGGGAGTTTTCTTCGTGCTTCAGAACATTTGGCTTGTGGTTATCTTGGACTGGATCTAGACTAATGAATTATTCTTTGACCCCTTTGTAATTTTGGAATTTGGAATAAAAACTAGCTTTCTTTCTCTTTGTAAGTAGTATTTCATTGCAATCTCTGACTTGGCAGGCACAGCATATTTGGCTGCCAAGAATTGTTATCAGTTCAAAGAGAAAGTTTTATATTTTGAACTTCAAGCCGGCTTGGCTGTGTGTGTGCGTATGTGAGGAATTATTTACCCTGTTGGGGAGGGGAAATAGAACATATTGCATTACCTTATACAGCTCTACAAAGATCTGTATGCATATATGGAATCTATATCATACTTATCATTCTTACTTCATATTGTTCTGAATTGAGGGAGCTCAATCAATCTCATTGTACATATGTTGTGAACTGACAATAAAAATTTGAATTGAATTACCACTATATTAACCCAGCCATGTATATGTCTGCTAGTGCCAAGCTTGGATAATTGGGGAGGGTTGAAGTAAGACTTTACAAAAACCTTACCAAGATTTTTTTTTTAATGGAAGTACTCTAAAATGGATTTGATATGGTGCCCATTGGTACGACCCCAGGTCAAAAGATACCCAAAAAATTACAGAGAAAGAGCAAAGGCCTGCAGTGAGAAGTCAAGGCATTAATGATGTAAAGTACCTGGAGCAAATTCAATAGGAATCCTAGCTGCAGATGCAGCTATTGGTAAAAGCAAAGATCTTTGCTGCATGAAAACATATCAGATAGCTACATGGAATGTCTGAGGAATGAATCAGGGTAAATTGGATAGCAACAAATGGGAGATTGGCTTGTTGAGAATCAACCTCCTTGGTGCTAGTAACTTAGCATGGGCAGACAACTGCTATTTCCAGTCTGATGAATGCATTACTTGAGACATGACACCAAGAAAACTAATGGGGTAACTTTTTTCACAAACACGAAACTCAACCAAGCATTAGAAAGCTTGTTGACAGTTAAAGATTGCATGATGACAATCCAAATCTGTACCAACCCACTCAAAATTAGTGTTGTCCCTACACCCAAACAATTTATGCAATAGAGTTTGAAATAAAGGGTTGCTATGCCAACATTGAAAAAGCTCTAAGCCAAGTGCCCCCAAAAGGCATTGTTTGTATAAGGAGAGATTTCAATCAATTCAAAAGTAAATTCAAAAGTTTGAATTTGGGAAGAAGGCTGATGCAGGTGATTATTTGGTTCAATTTTGCCATGAACATTGATTTTGAATCATAAATGCCTGGTTTAAAAAGCACAAGTGTCATTTATGCTTGGCATTGCCAAATAAACTGTGATCTGATCAATTGCATTCTATGCAGTTACTGATGGTTCTATTCATGGCTATCTTCCTTTTGTAGAGGGAATATTTATTGCCTCCTATACATTCATTCCAAGGTCACTGATGATCACTGAATATTTCTGTCTTTGCTGGCCTGTTTAACATAAAAGTTAATTTATCTCCATGCTAGCCTTCATATAAATGCCACAACTAGTCCCTCATGACATGTATCTTTCTGGTTTTGTTGCAACAATGACCCACAAATTATATGTCTCCATAAAATGAAACATTCTCAAGAATACTGATAATGGGTGTGTTTTCAGATTTCTCTTTTCAAAGTGAGATGCTGGCTCACACAGTTAGAATAACAATGAACTTGACCGACATTCAGTCTTTCGCCATATCATGCATTATAGCATTATAGCACTTCTGGGTACAGAACGTTCAGATTTCTATGTAACCCATTTGTATTCCTTATCAGTTGTTCAATAATTATTTGTTAGTGGTCAAATGAGTATTTTTGCTCCTTTTTGTCATCCCACATCTGTTATCATTTGTGCCACTGCAGACACCATGTTTGCTGGATAATGGGCAGAATGAAAGAAACTTTGTGAAACTTAACTAAACTTAATTCAGCAGTTTCCTGAAGAAAACTGGGTTTGGAAAATCAGTAGTGAGCTTGGAAATAAATTTCACATTACAGGAAAGACTGAAGATTTCCTGATATCCAGGACCATGTCATAAAGTTCCTGCTATTGGACATTTACTGGATTTTCCTGCCACTTATCTACATTTACAATATCAATAGATGATTCAGCAGAAGGAAAGGAAAGAGTCATAACAGCAGGTATACTATTTATTGCTGGAGACCCTTGAAATAGAACACCCAATGGTTCTATTAATCCAAGAAACTGAGAAGTTGTATGACCAATAGGCTTGATTTTCCTCATCAGTAATCTTGACTACTGTTATTCATCAACCATCCAACAGCAGAGAAACCAACACGCACACACACACACACACACACCAGTGGTAGAATTCGATTTTTTTAAACTACCGGTTCTGTGGGCATGGCTTGGTGAGCATGGCTTGGTGGGCATGGCAGGAGAAGAATACCGCAAAATCTCCATTCCTACCCCACTCCAGGGGAAGGATACTGCAAAATCCCCATTCCCTCCCTACTATTGGGAGTATTTGCTGGTTCTCCAAACTACTCAAAATTTCTGCTACTGGTTCTCCAGAGTCTGTCAGAACCTGACACACACCAAAAATGGATCTAAGGCATATTCACCATATATGCCTCTGAGAAATTGAGAAATGTATTTTACTAAAAAAAAAAAAACTCAATGAAAATATATTAATGGTAAATGATAAAGAAACTGTCTACCATTGAAGAACAGCATCCATTTTGGAAATAGTATTAAAGCATTATTGAGCAATAACACAACAGAACACTTCTTGAGTACTAGTGTCAGAACAAAACTGGAATTAATTCCCGGGAATTAGGCACAAAATTAACTCTAGTGAATCCAAAGCATTCTGAAGTATTCTGGACATAGCATTCCAGATGAAACAGGACTGAATTGGGACTAGGTTAACTTTGAGACACTTTGAATCTACCTCTGGCCACTTTTATGCCCAGAAAGACAGTATCCATTCAACTGAAAGCAATCAAAATTTATAAAATTGTTCAGCCATTTGTCACAATCATTATGGTCTTGCTCCAATTCCATACAATGAGAGTTTTGTTCAGTTTGTAAGTGGGGAAGGAATAAGGAATTAGTGTTGTGAGCTTTCTTGAAGAACTCCCATATTATAAAGGATTTTTTCCTGTATAAAACCAAAATGATTCAGTAACAGGATTTCTGGATAAGCTGTTAAGGACATAGTCACTGTTCAAACTAAAGAGCTGGTTTCATTTTAATAAGAACAATGTCAGTTGTTCGGGGAATATTCAGGACAACAGGATGCATTCAAGTATCACTGAACTCAAGCCTTGATTCACTTTTAAATGGACCAAGAAATATGAGCCACAGAAAAGAAAGCAGTATCGGTCTTGAAGTCCGAGATACTGAAATGAAATGATGAGTACCAGTTTAAGGCTTAGAGGTTATTTAAAGACTCCAAGGATTGAATAAAGCTTTTTAGTTCTGAAAAAGCTTTCAGTATTGGAGAGTCTTTGATGACAGTGCTGCATAAAACCTCATTAATTACAGTAGGACTTAAATAGATGGTGAGAATTGCAGCATTTAACATTTTCTTTCTTTTCTTGCACAATTCTCTGTTCCCAGTCATCATATTTCTGTTTTTGAGATACCAAGGGTTCTTTATGACAGCTGCCCTGTTAATTTCTTATCTAAATAAAAGAACAGAATGCAATTGTATTATACTTCATTTGTTCCAGACTCCCCTTCCCATAAAAGTTAGTATTATTTGCAAGAAAAATGCAGATATTCTGAAAGTTGTTACCCAATGGGTCTTGTTGCTTTATATAAAACTATATTCCTAAAAAAAGTTAATTTGAAAACTTTAGTCATCTTTATCATATGAAAAATGGAAGGATGAAACTAGTGTAATTCTTCCAATGCAAGAAATAGATAATGTCATTTGATATTGTTGAATGCATTTTGGCATTCCGTAGCAGGATCACAGCTGGAGCTTTTAGCTTCATGAATTGCTGAATTAAACTAAAAATTACCCTGTATTACTAGTTGTAAATGTTCCATTTTCAAAACAATCTCATCTTCAAACATGGAATGGCAATACTTTTGATGAAATCCCCCCCAGTTTAATTTATTATTTACCCAAGTCATCATTAATCAAGGAACTGCTATTCCAGTTCTGAAAACAGCAGGTGTTTGTAGGAGGGTTAAATGGTTGTCATTAGCACTCCCTGTTTCAAAACTCAGCAGCTTTATCATTAAAATAATAATAATGGACAGAACCATGGGCATATTCAGAATGACTCACTGTTTAGGGTTAGGTACTGATTAAAAGTTTTATATAATGAAAAAAATAGTGGCCTTCAGCCACCTCTAAAAATATTTTAAATAGTGGAAGTTAATTAACCTGCCTAGCCCAGAAAAACTTCATGCCTCTACCTGAATGTGACAACAGAAGGATGGGAATGGACAATGGTATTGCAGGTATTAAAGAAATCCCTGGTAAGGTGCTTTCTATCATTCATAACTTGTTTTGGTGCTCTACTAGTTCATTAATTGTTAGATAGCCTGAATGGCTTACAACCTGTTGAAATTCAATATTGTCCATCAAATCTTACTGAGTAACAGGAAGAAAACATATGAGTTGGGTTTTAATTCCATTCAAAAAAAATTCTAAACAAAACAAGTACAATATGATATTCTGGACAAGATGAGAGACTAGAAGAATTTAGGGTTACAATTAGAATAATTTCAAAATGTGGTGTATATGCATAAAAGTCTAAAACTTGACAGGATAAAGAATTGATAGATTTTAGAATGCACAGTGCTGAGCTTGGCCAGTCCAGTTGGATCACTATCTCTGTCTACCAGTTTCTTGTCCTTAATGATCCCTGGTCATTTTTGAATCACCAGATTTCTGAAGTTCTGAAAGAGAGAAAAGGCAAAAGGGTATTAATCCTTTGAGTCTATATAGAATTATAGATTTTTTTTAAGATAAAGAGAACACCGAAAGTGATTCTTACTGTCCTCTCTGAAGTGGGAGCACATGAGATTAATTGAATTCTAGATCCATAATATTTCTACTTTTATTATTCTGAAGATAAATCAATGGGCAATCAGGTGACATCTGGAAAACATTTTAAGAAAACAAATAAAGAAACAAACTCATTTATCCCTTCAAAGATCTAGATAACAAGTAGTTGGCAGCAGAGTGATAGAGAAAACTTCCAAATTTAGCTTATTCTCTTTCTGCATTAATTTTGTTTTTCCTTTGTTAACAAAAAAAAAGTTAAATAAATTATATGGTGATAAAGTATAGACCAATTCCATCTGCCATCTTAAATTTCCCCAGAGATTCTCTGGTTTTATATATATATTGTAGAAATAAACATAATATATGTTCATAAATGTCATAAAGGCTAGTATTTCAATTCAGAGCATGCCTGCTCTCTTAAAACAAATCATAGAAATAACCTGTCACTGCTGCTATCTCTTGGTTTTCAGGCTGAAGACACCAGATCTGGGGTCCTTAATCTAATTTTAACAGTATGTAATAGAGTGAGTGTGATTTCATTCTCTTTATTGACTTCAACAATTGCAGGAACGGGATAAATGGCTTCGTGTGAAGTGCATCTTCTCCAGGAACCTGCTCCATAGTTTTAGCCCACAAAAGTCAAGCCAACTTTTTTCCTGGTTTTTCCTTAAAACCATTGAACAGATTTCTTTGCTCTGTTTACTCCCCAGAATATGAGAAAGGGAGTGTTTTAAGAAGCTGAGCTGCCTTTAGCATTTATTATTGTTCTACTTTTCAAAAGGCTAGTCTGGGAATGCCTCTTAAGCAGTGGGATGAAAACTGTGAAGATTAGCTGCATAGAAGGGTGTTAGGCAGTGAGAGTGACTGGGCTGGGCTTCTAAGGTATTTAATACTTAAGTAGGGAATGACTGCTTTGTACTGTGCACATCCTGTGAGTCTCTGGGAGATTTGGAACTTCCTGTAGTGCAGCTGCTTTGCATCCTACTGTGGAGCAGGATTTCCTGCTTTCTAGTGAATATAAATGGCGCAGCTGATCGTCAGAAATACTGGTTCAGATGAACCAGTAGCTTTTTAAACTACTGGTTCACCCAAACCAGTAGTTTTATCACTACTGGTTCATCCGAACCGGGAAGAACCAGTAGCATTTCACCCCTGATACACCCCTTACTTGGTGCTCTCTCTGCTTAATGACCAACAAGATTATTTAACAACTATAAGGGATTGCATTGGTTGAACAAAGGGATCGTGTGAGCATCTCACTTAATGACTCCAACAACTTACAATCAAAATTCCAGACTCAATGGTAGTCATCAGTTGAGGACAACCTGTAATATTTGACATTGGTCATAGCAGAGAGTGTCATCTTCAACAAAAAGTAGCTTGATTATGTGGATGTGAAAATGCTTTCCCTCCAAAGAAAAACAGTTGTCTTTCAGAAGGACAAAGAAGTCATATTCTCACACAGAATTCAGAAAAGGGAATTTTAAGATGATTATACTTTAAAGCAAGTGGTTTTGGAATCCTTTTCTTATATGGGATATATTTATTGGATTGAAATGGAGTTCCCTTAACATAAAAGGAACATTTTTTTTAGATATGTGTGGGCTGTGTCTGCTCATTAGCCCTGAGGATTGGAAAAAATCATATGGTAGAAAACTTACCACAAGTTGTGTATACCTTTTTAAAGACTTCATAACTTCTTGTTTTAGAAAGGAGACATGGGTAAGGCTATTAGAGAAAAATGATAACATAGGCAACAGTGAATCTAAAGGGCTATTTCAGGTTAATATATAGTCACCTCATTTTTAAGATGCCTAGAAGAGAAAATCTGTTTTGGGACATGCCATAGTTTTTCCCAAAAACCTGAGTAGAAGGGAATAGTTCTCTTTATATTTGGATTGATGATTGTACTGTGTGAATACTTAGTAGTAATCATGATTGAATTTTATCAGGTTTTTTTTATAGAATTTGAAGAGATCATGTCATTGGATCAATTTCAATTAAATATGGGTGGAACAGAAATACATTAAGGTTAGAGGTTTAAACAACTTTATAAGAATTTGAACGTTCGTGTTGGCATTAATCACAATGCAAAAATGAAAAAAAATGTGTTGAGCCACATGTTGTACAACTTGAACACATTTTGGGGTGGTTTGATTTAAAATTCCAACTTCTGGAAATACAGTGAACAGGAGCCAAACTGGCACCAGTTCTGTTCAAAATGTCCATCTGCTGCTGTAAGCCTTGCATGAATTGTAACATAGCAACCTGCATTTCCTCTTGTAGCTAGAATCCCTGAGTTGCTGTTGTTTGCTCTAGGAGTGTGTTGCCCTTGATACAAGCACAGTAAATCCAGTGGTATTGATGCCAAAGCTTTGTTGCAATTCACTGCATCATATGCTTAGATGAAAGTAATTTTGCAGATGGTTATTATGGCATAGAATATACCGAAATATAGCATGGTTCTCTATCACAGCTATATTTTGGATCATTCTTCTTCTTTTTTTAATCCTATAAGCATTTTGCCATCATAACATATTTAAAGTAAAATAAGGATTATGCTATAGAATTTTTTTTTCTTTATAAAATATTTTATGAAATACAAATCTGTTAGAACGCAAATGAGATTGAAAATATTTTAGATAGTATGTTTGAAATTTACCAAGATGAAATAAGTTATTTGTCCCATTTAGATTAAATCCATTTATATTGCATGATCCTCATTGGCTCAAGCTTGACTCAGCCTTCCATCCTTCCATGGTCAGTAAAATGAGGATCCATATTGGGAACAGTACAGGGGTGGGTTCCACTCACCTTCGCTACCGGTTCTCTTCGTGCACGTGCGTGCGCTAAATTTGCGTAAACCGCGCTACCGCGCATGCGCAGAAAATTAATTTTAAAAAATCGGCAAAAAAAGCGCTCTGCGCATGCGCAGAATGCTAATTTTGCCGATTTTTTGAAAAAAAGGTAA
>JANHFM010009619.1:6265-24006 GCA_032468115.1 Grayia smithii
CAAGTGTGATTGGACACACAAGGAATTTGTCTTGGTGCATACTCTCTTGGTGTACATAAAAGAAAAGATACATTCGGTATGAGTCATAGGGGAAATACATACACAACATATATGCTACTTTCATGAAAATTTTTATTCATTGAAGAACAAAGAAAGGGGTTGGAAAAATTTATGAGACACATATGCAATTGTGTGATCATACTTACCTTTTTAAAAACGTAAAATTGTTATGAGTGTCTTCATGTTGAAAGTATAGAGGTTGCTCAACAATGAGATGGATGGCATATAAATTTAATAAATAAAAATAAATCAGAGTTGAAATACTAAAAAGGGCAAGAGGATGTCTAGATAGCAGAATATTTTTTTTAATACGGGACTTCTTTTATTCATGATTAGAAAGTAGAGATAGAAATTAGAAATTGGGAAATTATTACTCAGTATACTGATATATAATATAATACATTATTATCAATACAAATAGGAAAATATTAGAAGTTGATAGATTATTACTATGCATGTGCAGATTGTATTATTAGTATCTTTATTATGTATAAAATAATTTGACCCAGACAATGCTCCGTTTACTAAGCACTTATGGATGTTTTAGAAAAAAGTATAAATATTTTTTTTTAAATGTAAAATTGTTATGAGTGTCTTCATGTTCAGAGTAAGAAGTTGCTCAACAAGGAGATGGATGGCATATAAATTTAATAAATAAAAATTTAAGTATCTTCATGTTGTTCTAAGTTATCTTTCTAGTAGTTACTATCTCACCTATGACAAAAAAAAAAGATGTAGTTTTCTCCAATATTTTCCTCTTTCATGGGAAACAGACAAGTCTAATACAGTCAAGTATCAGACAGCATTTTCCTTCATCCTTCGAACAATCCATTTAACTTGGGAAAAATAGGAAAGCAATCCTTTTTGCTAGCTATAAAGCAAGGATAGGGAATTTTGGCCTTTGAACAGTTACTCAGCTATAAATCTTAGCAGCTGTAGATTGTTTGGTCAGCGGTGAGGTTACTGGGAATCATCTACTTCTGAAAGACCACAGAGTAAAGTGTCTTTAAATGATAAATATTAAATGGGATTATAAAATGCTATCAAAATGTTAAACAACACAGACATTTTAATGATGCTCCAAGGAACCCTGTGCAAAGTTCCTTTTTTAGGAGTTTTTTTGTAGACCCTGATGGCACAGTGGTTAGAGTGCAGCATTCCAGGCAAAGTCTGCCAATAGCCTGGAAATCTATCCTGAAAAAACTCAAAGTTGACTCAGCTTTCCATCCTTCCAAGGTCAATAAAATGAGGACCCAGATTGTTGGGGGCAATATGCTGACATTTGTAAACTGCCCAGATAATTTTGTAAATTATTGTATTGTATTTTGTAAATTACAAATTTTGTAAATTTGTACTTGATGGGTATGGCTTGGTGGGCATGGCAGGGGAAGAATACTGCAAAATCTCCATTCCCACCCCTCTTTGGGATCAGCCAGAGATGGTATTTTCTAGTTCTCCAAACTACTCAAAATTTCCACTACTGGTTCTCCAGAACCTGTCAGAACCTGCTGGATTTCACCCCTGAGCAGCATGATTCATTGACTAACAGCTAAATGTTGTTCTAGGATTAATAAATAAATCTTAAGCTACACTGTTACACCTTAAGGATAATCATACTTATTTCCTCTTTCCATGGATATTTTACAAGTGGAAGTTACACACAGAAACTTTTCATCTTGGAAATAAAACTGCCTGGCAGGATCTCCAGATCCAAAGTGATGAGCCATACCCAAGTGGTATGAAGAATATCTTGAAGAATATCATGACATTATTACAGAATTCTTCTAAAAGGTCTAAAAACATACTGTAAGAACAGCAAGAAAAATGTGTAAAATGGCAAAAGAGCCATCTCCAAAATCCTTAGAGAGGTATTATCTTAAAAGAAAAAAAAGTGTCAGCAACGTGACTAGAAAAATTTATGTGTCCGGGAAATTAATGCCTACTACATGAAGCCTGGCTAGTTAGCTGCACACTACTGAATCACAGACCAAATGCAGCAAGGAAGTAAGGATGGGATAAGCAACTAAAATGGTATCAAATTATGTATAAAAATAAAAGGAACTAGAACCAAATGGGAGGGAAAACAGGGAAGTAAAATTACTGGGTCAGCAGCCTAGGAGCTTAAGACCCAAAGGTGCTGTATCAAGAGGCAAGTGGACTTTCTAGTTTTTCTTTGAAAATGTTTCACTTCTCATCCAAGAAACATCTTCAGCTCTGACTGGATGGTGGAGAATGGAGGGATTTATACTCCTTGCAGACAGTTGATCATTTGCATTCTTTTAGCAAGTCATCAAGGTCAACTGGAGGTTTATCTGTGACCTCAGGGTTACCTGAGTGGTGCAAATGGGTGTAGAGCAGTGGTGGGATTCTACTGATTCTCCCCGGTTCGGGTGAATCAGTAGCAGCGGATGGGAGGCTCTGCCCACCCAGACGTCATCAAGGCCGCTCTGCGTATGCGCAGAAGTGGCGCACGTACTCCTATTGGTGAACCGGTAGTGAAGGTAAGTGAATACCACTACTGATGTGGAGCCTTCTTGGAAATGTTGAAAGGACTGTGTTGTAGATTGGAGATAGATGATGTTGTATCACTCCCCTTCTGCTGAGAGAGGGCTGTTCAATTTTGACATAGATGGCCTCTTTGACCCCTCTTTCAGACCAGCGGTCATCTTTGTTCAAAATGTGGACTTTTCTGTCTTCAGCAGAGCGTCCTTTGTCTTTGAAATGCAGATGGACTGCTGAATCCAGTCCTGATATGTCTGCTCTCCTATGTTGTGCCATGCACCCATGAAGTGGCCATCCCACTTCCCCAAAGAGGGGACACAGTTGTCAAAATTGAACAGCCTTCTCTCACCAGAAGTGGGGATACGACATCATGTTACTTTCTGCTTTTTAACATCACTTTTTTCAATATTATTTGTTGGAGCGGTTTTACCTCAAGCAGATTATAAAACAGTTAGAAAAAGAAATATATGAGGGGAAAAAGGATCTTATTAATATGTAGAAATATGCATGCACATCAGTAAAATGTCATTCATCTGAAGTGACATCTTTTTTTTTTTTTGCTTTCTTTTAGCAAGGTACATGAGTGGTATGGTGGCCTAGTGGTGAAGACACTCACCTCACACTCAGAAGGTTGCAGCAGTTATTTCTCTCCTAGGGCTTTTTTCCCCTTTTGTTCTTGGGTGAGAACCAAGATTATTATTATTCTGTGGGTATTTGACACTCATGTCCAATGCTGACTAAATAGCTGTTGCTTTCTGGTTTATTTGTGTGCTGAAGTGGTTGGGGATTTAGACTGTTGGGGAAGGGAAGAAATGCAGTAATGCAAAATGTTTCTCTGTTGTCATGAAAATGTTTTAACATTATATGTCACTCAGAATATGAATTCAAGTGCAACAGGATATTTAATTCTGTAAGTAGTGATAGTATTAAATGATAAATAGCAGTGAGGATCAAATAAAATTTAGCTACCCTGCAACCTCATTGTTCCAAAGTCATGGAAATCAGTTGTGTGGGATGGAAGTTGCCTCAATGATCTAGCCATTTTAAATGGATCTGTATTAAATTACTAGGTTAGACGAAGTTGCATTTTTGAGAAGAATTGAAGTTAACCTGATCTATTATTTTATACGATTGCCAACTTTAATCTACAGCATTTTATCTTTTATCATTGATAACCACCCTAATAATGATCATGTTCTATTTATTGTGAGGTTGCTTGTTAAAGTTCTTGTATACTAGTTAAACTAATTTGTGGTTATTGATTTGTTTCCCAAGCTTTATATCCTGTGCTGCTCTGGCCATAACGTATTCTGAGTCCTTGACTGACCTACAACCAGTAATAAGGATTAAAAAAGAATACAGCAATACTAGCATAAATTTCCCACCATGCAGGAATAACCTACACATAGAAGACATTCGTCTGCTAGGAGAGAATTAAAAAATTACACCCTCTCAGATTTCAACGCCTGTTTTAAAAAACCCCAATTTTAACAGTACAGAAGATCATGAGATTTAGATATGTTTTTTTATTTGGTGGGGAGGTTGTTCTACAGATTTAAGCAGCAACTTTGATTGTTCAGATAGGTTTTTCTAATTTAGGTAATTAAATAAATAAATTAAACAAAAAACATTAAAATAAAATAAATTAGAACATTTTGTGTTGTCTTGTCTTTTTTTCTAATTTATTTTATTTTAAATTGTGATTTTAATGGTTTCTATGTATTTAGTTTATTATATGCACCATCCAGAGTCCCTATGTGAGATGGACAGCCGTGCAAATGTGATAAATAAAAACAAATAAGTATAAGATTAGTTTTCTCCTCTACTGATCAGTGCTTTATTTTGATTATGCAATGGCAGAACATTTTCATGAAGATCTTCTATGACGCTTTGAGCGTCCTTGCCACCACCATCAATTCCCATTCAAAAAGCAGTGAAACTAAGATGTATTTTTGCTTCCTTCATATCTTCTGTATTCATTCTTCAGTTCTTGCACGGACAATATCTGAGCTTTACCTTCCATGCCCCCAAAGTTAGCCAGCAGAGCTGTTTTAGTTTTGAAGCAGGGATGAGCTTTCAAGCTGAATTGTCATGGTCCAGTTTTCTGCTGTCCTGACATTTCTCCAGCCACGCCCACCGCCATTCTAGCAAAGGGGGAAAAGTTGTGATACGTCATGTGATAACAATGTGTTGTCATGAGTTTGACACCCCTGAGTTAGGGATATTTAATCTTGGTGTGGCATAAAGCCGAGGTCCACAATTTGTTTTGTTGTTCGTTCTTTCTTTTTAAGTTGTTGGGATGTTGATGGATCACGATTAGACTACAGCCATTCAACCCAACAATTCATCACTGCTTGATTGACAGCAAGCTGCAAAATCCTGCACCAGTAAATTGTTTTGGTTTCCTTTATGCTGATCAGACAGCTATGATCAAAAGGCCCTAAGACAGAGTCTCCAATCCCTTGCCTTAGTTAGGGTTTCTTTACTTTCTCTCTTTTTCCATATCTTCTCAATTGCTTTTTGATTAAAAAAAAGGCTCAATGATTAGTGTATTACAGGTAGTCCTCAACTTACAATAGTACTATTGCCATTGCTATGTATTGACTTGTAGGAAAATATTAACAGGCTGGGTTCCTTAAGCCTATCTGTCCAATAGCACCATCTGCTGTAAAAGAGGTATGTGCTGTTTTGAGAAGAAGAATGTATTTTTTTTTCATTTTACGTAATACAGAAGGCACGGAGAAAGGTTTTTCTACAGCAGACTATATACTAACCTTTCCTGCAGCATCTCTTCCATCGAATCCACTCCATTTTGTATCCAAACAGCATATATTAAGATGTTCCCATTTCAGGAAGAATTTGTTTTCAAATCTGACTCATTGTTGTCATCATCTTTATTTCTTTGCATGACTTTAATTTTTTCTAATTGAATAGGAATCACCTGAATTTTAGAATATGACTTGGTTGTACATATATATGTGTATTGCATCTCATCGCACTTGTGATTTAAGTACCAAGGCACTTCTGGGTTAAAAGGATTGCCCAGTGACATAACTGTTGCCTTGGGGAAAAACCAGTTGGGGGCTCCTTTCATGCCCCCAATAGGAGCTGGAGTGAAGGATGTGGGGCTCATTCTCCCCCATGGCAGCACTCAGCTCTCAAACATGGGCTTGCTAACCTCCTACTCAGTATCCTAACTACATGAACCTCCACTCTCCTTACAAATCATATACATATACAGTACATATACACATACACAAAAGTTAGTATAATTAGATTTATTTTTAAAAAAAATATTTAAATAAAACAGGTTCAGATAATAGAGCCATGTCACAACTTTTTTATTTTCACTGTTTTGTTTATTCCTTCAACTTCAGAATCTATGTGCCAGATAAAGCAAAGGAGGATAAGATCAAAAAGAAAAAGAATCATAGAATCATAAATCATAGGGCTGGAAGGGATCTTCGAGGTCTTCTAGACCAACCCCTTGCTCAGAGCAGAAGTCTTTATGCTATCCCGGACAAATAGTTGTCCAATCTCCTCTTGAAAACCTTCAGTGATGGAGCACCCACAACTTTGGGAGGCAAGCTATTCCATTGATTAACTGTTCTCACTGTTAGGAAATTTCTCCTTAGCTCCTGGTCAGATCTTCCTTTGCTCCTTGTCCTGCCTTCAGGTGCTTTGGAGAATAAATTGACCTCCTCGTCTCCATGACAGCCCTTCAAGTATTGGAAGATAGCTGTCATATCACCCCGAAGCCTTTTCTTTGTTATGCTAAATCAGGGGTGTCAAACTCGTGGCAGCACATTGTCATCACGTGACGTATCGTGACTTTTTTCCCCTTCGCTGAAACGGGGGTGGGCGTGGCCAGTGCATGACGCATCTGCCCTGTGGGCCGCGAGTTTGACACCCTTGTGCTAAAGAAATGATAATAAATAAATGTTAAACAAAACGAATTTTATTTTGTTTCTAATATTTATTGGGTTATCTTATAATAATTATTTTGTTTATAAACCAAAGAATGAGACAGTAGAAAAGAAAATTGGTGTACTTTCCACTGGAAAGTATTGGTTCTCTATTTTTCCAGCTATTTCTTTTTAATCTGACCATGGATATGGGTATGAATACAAACAGTCCCCAACCTACAACAGTTCATGTAGTGAGTGTTTGACTTATGACCATTATTCACACTTACAACTGTTGCAGCATTCCCATGGTCACGTGATCAAAATTTGGACACTTGGCGACTGACAAATATTTATGACAGTTGCAGTGTCCCGGTGTCGTTTGATCACCTTTTGTGATCACCTTTGCTTCTGACAAGCAAAGTCAACGGAGAAGCCAGATACATTTAACAACTGTGTTACTAATTTAACAATTGCATTGAATCACTTATTAACTCACTTAGCAATAAACATTTGGGACTTACTTGCGGTCATAAGTTAGGAACTACCTGTAAATATTTGGATCCAAAAGCTAAGAAAGGGAAATAAAAACTGCTATGTTCAGTTTTTTTTAAATCTCTCTCTCTCCTCCTCTGTCCTAGCTGGAGTATAGGATTTCTGTGTCATACTTTCTGGGTGGCCCCTCAAGGAATTCATGTCATATTAGCTCTCCCTTCTACTACTTCATTTTCTTTGGTAGAGGTAGGGCTCATTATTGAAACTTGCATTATTTATTTGGTTACTTTGTGATATTTATGCTTCTAGTTTTATTTTCCCAATTTATTTGTGATACAATTTCAGTCTTACAAGAAAAACACACTGAGCCGAGGTGGCTCTGTACTGCAGGCTATTTCAGCTGACTGCTAGCTGCAGTTCAGCAGATTGAATCTCACCAGCTCAAGGTTGACTCAGCCTTCCATCCTTCCGAGGTGGGTAAAATGAGGACCCAGATTGTTGGGGGCAATATGCTAACTCTGTAAACCGCTTAGAGAGGACTGTAAAGCACTATGAAGCAGTATATATAAGTCTAAGTGCTATTGCTATTCTTAATTTCTACCTTTCACCCATGAAAACATTGGTGCTCTCTCGCTCGCTCGCTCGCGCTCCCTCCCTCCCTCCCTCTGTCTCTCTGTCTCTGTCTCTGTCTGTCTCTGTCTCTGTCTCTCTCTCTCTCTCTCTCTCTCTGTGTGTGTGTGTGTGTGTGTGTATGTCTGTGTGTGTATGTGTGTCTGTGTATCTCTCAACTTTGACCTTTCAGGGGGAGACAGACTTGTAGCAAATTAAGTAAATAAAACCTGAACTTGTTTTTCTACTATGATTTCATGTATCTAATCTATCTTATTCCACGGAATAGAATTAGATAGTCACATTGCTAAATGTGATTAATCGCTCAAAACTTTAAAGCTGCAATCCCTGAGGCCACAAGTTCATCCAAAAATGAGAAAGAATTCTGTGCTTTGACATGGAATTCCATAAGCCTAAACAAATTGATAACCTTCCAAAATAAATTTCCTTCCTTCCTTCCTTCCTTCCACAATGGTGTTAAGTGTTGTTCTTTTCTTCTTTCCTTTTCTTTCTTTCTGCATAAGAAAGTTCCCATAATATATTACCTAGATCGATATCTGTTGAATAATTATGTATTCTTACAGCCAATTGATAAAGCCTTTCCCCTTCACTTGAACTGAGGATATAGTATTTCTAGGCCATATCTGGCCAGATCTACTTTCATTTCAATGGTGGACAACTTCCACATTCAGGAATGTCCTGTGTACAAAAGGTGTTAGATAAGGCCAACAAAATTGGAATATGTGTCTCTTATGGGCTTCTTATACCATTAATGAAAACATACTTCTTTCAATAGAAATGGCATTTTATTAGTAATACCATGCATATACATGTGCGTTTGTGTGTATGAGAGTGATACATATTCTAATAGTAACTTTTTAAAAAAATCATAAAAAACCTTTCAGATAGGTCTCAAGCCGGTCCAAAATATTCTGTTTATTATACAACACAAAGCAAGTCATTCCAACCTAGAAGCATAAAATCCGCCACCTCCACATCTGAAATCAAGTTCTATAATTCCTGGAATATCTGATGTCATGTTTGCTGCCTTTTTTATATAGCCCAGTTAAAACTTCTGCCTGACTTGTTAGTGAATGAGGGAGAGTAAGAAATCAAGACAGCTTTTTCCCTCATGTCTGTGTGAACTTATATTAGAACCATAGAAAATAGATGGGAAATATAAGTTTTGGCTTTTTTTTTTTAAGGTCTTTGCCCTTATTTACATTTTTTTTAAAAAAAAAGCTGAGCTTCCATTGCTCTTAGAAAAGAAAATAACTGCATAATGTTTAATATTATAACTTTTATATTTTAACATGTCCTAGAATCCTGGATTTGACAAAAAAACTTACATCTTTGAAATGTCAGTAATAAATCATCACAGCCACGCTTACAATAATTGTTGTTATTATTAGAACAGGACATGTGGCATATGTGCAGAGCATGCACAGAAGCCTCTGGCTATGCAACTGCCAAAAGAGGTTGTAAGCCAATGCAAATTACCTAATTCAGAACAGGCATATCATCCCAAAGTGCATCATTATGCCGTTGCAACACAAAGCGCTTCATTAAAACAAATGAAAAGCATTCAAGTAGGCCAAACGGGTTAAAATATTGAGCACTGTCCATGGTACTGATTTTTTTTTCTCTCTCTCTCTCTCTCTCTCCAAAAATCTTCACCTGTGCTATATGCTCATGACTCCTGTCCACAAGATGTTCCCTTACCCTGCCTGTTGCTGAATCTTAAAACAATTTTTTTGAACCTTGGACAGAAATTCAGAATTTAGTGAGATGAGACTGCAAGCTTATCTGCAGTGTGTGTGTGTGAGGTGAGTGAGTGTGTGTGTGTGTGTGTGTGTGTGTGTGAGAGAGAGAGAGAGAGAGAGAGAGAGAGAGAGAGCAGTTGCATCTTGCCCTTGTGCTAATAAATTTGGGAAAAGGTAGATTGAGCAGAAAAGTCCTGGAATTTGGAAGTCCTTTAATTTGGAGCATTCTACTTGAATTACTTCCTCACGGTGTTCCCTCCTGCACTCCCAATGCCTGCATTAAAATGAGAGCTGTGGGGTTTGCTTATATATCTTTCCATACAATTAAGCCATCTGTGCCTATGACAATAAACAATGAGGATGGAGCAATTGTATGGATCCAATAGTTGCTTGAAGTTGCTTCAAAAGTTTCCCAGTGACACAAGCCATCATATATCTTCCTACGTAGCAAATACTAATGCAGAGGCAACAGAAGCTCTCTCCACAAAGCCATGTCTAAAATAGCCCCCAAAATTTGGCTCTTCTCCAGGAATGAGTGGTGGAATAGTTGTTCTTCCTCTGGACCTTGGAATTTTTAACTGTACTTTATAATGTTTTATGCCACTCAGAGTCATTATAGATTGGAGCAGATATAAACATGTACAAGTAGTCTTCGAGTTGCAACAGTTCGTTTAATGATCATTTGAAGTTACAACGGTACTGGAAAAAGTGACTTATGACCATTTTTCACACTTATG
The DNA here is from genome assembly GCA_032468115.1 of Grayia smithii. NCBI lineage: Eukaryota > Metazoa > Chordata > Lepidosauria > Squamata > Grayiidae > Grayia > Grayia smithii. Next base: position 16,337 of record JANHFM010009619.1, read on the forward strand.
ACAGTTGCAGCATCCCCATGGTCACATGATTTACATTCAGATGCTTCGCAACTGACTCACATCTATGACAGTTTGCAATGTCCCGGGCTCATGTGATCACCTTTTGCAAACTTCTGACAAGCTAAGTCAATGGGGAAACCAGATTCACTTAACAACTGTGTTACTAATTTAACAACTTCAGTGAATCCCTTAACAACTGTGGCAAGAAAAGTTACAAATGGGGCAAAATTCTCTTAACAAATTTCTCAGTTAACAACATAAATTTTGGGTTCATTTGTGGTCATAAGTTGATAACTACCTGTATTAAAATAAAATAAAAAATCAAGTATATTCTATGGGTGAGAGGAACTTCATGATTGTGATTAATCAACTTAATCCAGGTGTTGGCAACCCATGGCTCCGGAGCTGCATGCAGCTCTTTCGGCACTCTGCTCTGGCTCCCTGTCCTATCACTGCCTGGCCCTGCCCCTTGCCCTCCCCTCCCAGTCACTCCTCGCCTGGCCTTGGAAATCTGAGAGAAACAGAGAGGGGGGGAGATAGAGAGGGAGAGGGGAAGAGAGACAGAGAGAGGTACAGAGAGAGGGGGAGAAAGGGGAAGAAAGAGAGGGAGAGAGAGAGGGAGACAGAGAGAGATACAGAGAGTGGAGGGAGAGAGAGAGAGAGAAAGAGAGAAAAAGGTTTTGTGGTTCACGGTGTTTTTTAACAACCAGTTCTCTGCCCTAATGACCGGCTGGGTATGCGTGACTAGGTGGGTCATGTGACTGGGTGGGAGTGAGTGACATGGAGTTGGCCATGCCCACCCAGGTTTTGTGGCTCCCGGTGTTTATTTTTTCTGTGGGAAACAGGTCCAAATGGCTCTTTGGGTGTTTAAGGTTGCAGACCCCTGATTTAATCATTCCTTTTTTAAAACCCAAGTTACTATAGTTAACTACATTTTTGGGGAAAGTAGTGGGCTATATACCGTACATATTGTTCTGTGACAAAAGCTAAAATTTTCAGAGGATAATATTTCCTTGTACTATGTGCATAGAACATTTATTTTGACAAGTGACAAAGTAATTGAATTCTTTGTGACTTTACTATAACCAAAAGATTGATATTGCAGCTTTAGGAAGATATGGCCCATTTCACTCAATAGTCTGAAGACCTGATTGCACTTGCCAAACTATGAGCTAATTGCTTATAGAGTAGTCTTTGTATGGACAAGTATCATAAAATATGGGACTCATTTAAACAAAATACAGTAGGTTAAAAACAACTATATAAGTGCATTAGAAATATATATGTACTTGAATAATATTCACATTAGATAAGTATATATAGAATTTGATGTTTACTGTGAAAATGATTTATCATACCATTTTTTTACTTTGCCATATTCCTTTCACTTTTTGTTATTGATTAAAAAGCAGTAAAATTAAGTTTAAAAATCAGCTTAATCGACCCATAGTTCTATCTGCACAAATCTTATGATGACAATCTTTGACATTGTTCTTCTATAGCTCTGAGTTCTAGAAGTAAAATCCAATTTATGTAAATAGAATACTTTTCCAAAAAGTCTTCTGACTCTTTTATTTACCAAATTATGATATTCCAGGAACCAATGGCTTAACTGCATGTGTGCAAGTGCGTATTGTCTTTAACATATGTCTGTGTGCACAAAGGGCACACTGAATGAAGAGAGTCGGGAGCAACCTCTGTATTTCTTGACCTAAAACCATCTTGCATAATCGTCACTGTGCATAAAATTCCACTATAGGTAAAACTACATTTACAAACTGATGATAAGAACAAGGAAACAGCATAAGCCTTGGAGTGCAGATGTGGATTTTATGTTCAGGTCTCTACCATTTAAAGTTTCCATCAAAATTGTTACAAACAATGGCTTTTTGTGAGAGAGCCAAATACCATGAACAGATCTTTGTAGACCATCCAACCATCCTTAGCTATATACTACATATTGTCTAATTTTCACAAGAAATGAAGGCTCACATAATAAGGGAACTTTAAGGCACAATATTTCATATACTCAACCACACATTCATCAGACACAAAAATACAGAAAGAAAAGTGCAGAATACTGTACATGTATTCTAGAAGCAATATCTCATCCATAGTTTCCACTGAATGAAGTAGGGTTGTATTTCTAAAAGTTGTTACACAGTTTATGCAGTCTTTCAACCTGAAAATGAGGCATACAAAATTCATCTCACTATTTTTGAATTAATACAAACTAAGGCTGAAATGTTGATACAATTCACATTTCCAAATGGGCAAAAACTTGACATTAGCTTGAATAATCCAAATGCTTCTATAACTATAGTGAAGGCTTTGACTTGATTTTAAAAATGGTTGGTAAATCAGTACACTTTTGACACAACTAAGGTCAGCTACAATAACTTGTACCCTGCTATTTTTTTTTTTAAAAAAAAATCCATTTTTCTTGGACAGATTAAAGTGCTAACGGATACATTCAGTGATTACAAAAAAGCACTGAGGTTGATTTGATTGAAGCCAAGCTGAGATTGATTACTGACTCTGACTAAGCTAAGTTCTTGTAATACCCCAATCTCTGAAGGTTGACAGGCAAAAAGTTGGTGTCCATAGCTGATTTATTTACATTTTAAAAAATGCTAGCAAATGCATGCAATGTTCTATTGAGTATTAAATATCTGATGCCACTTTTTCTTTCAAAAAGGTTTCAGTTTCTGATCTCACCAGCTGGGATGGAATACTGAAATATAATTCTAACTGTATCTGGTTGTATGAACTCATATCCATGCACAAAGCTCAGCATGCAAAGCACAAGGAATTTAAAGCTCATTAAATATAATTAAGCAAAGAAGGATCAAAAGAAACCCATCACATGTAGGCTTCAAAGGAATTAAATAGATTGAAGGAGGGGGCCATATAACTGGGGTAAGGAATGTGTTTGTCATGCAAGAAGTTCCCAGCTTTAACTGACGGGATGTCCAGTTGAAAGAGTCTTGGATGACACTTGTAGGAGATACTGTACTAGAAAACTATTACTAGTCACAACAGACAGTACTTAATTTTAAAAATGCCATTTATAGGTCTCAATATAAAGCAGTCATGGTATATATGGCCTTGTTCATTATAATGGTAACATTTGCCACTTTTCCAAAACTAAAAGCATCTTTCAAGTTATTATCATATCTAGCTTAAAACACTTACCATGGTGCCAACTAAAGAGGATTTTTTTGGGATAAACAAGACCTTGGTTCAGAAGAATTAGCTCTCAGCTGGGAAGGGCTATTTTTAACACATTGGTAAATAAATGACAGAATACAACTTGCCATCTAAAGGAGGATAAGTATCCTTTAGCTGACCATGGGCTGTACTTAAAAGTTTTGGAAAAGGTGAGGTCTATGAGAGGTAAAATTCTGATGCAAAGCAATGGAGCTAAGTGACACAAATGGGCATGGACATATTTTTTTTTGTCTTTTTCTCTCCTTTCTTTTTAAGTGGGGCATCTAAAATACTAGATACTGTTGGTACATGACATGAGAGAAATTATCTACAAGGTATAAAGGCATTCCAAATATACAGTATGCTAGAAATGCAAACAACATGAAGATACATTTTGAAAAGCTTTAAAAATTGGATTGAAATACATACATTGATAAATAGGATGTTAGAACAATATTCAATTGAAGTCAGAATTTTCCCATTTAGGAATGATGGTTGGGGGGAAAAAACCCCTATGACTGATTATTTCAATATATGATTACTGTGGTGATACTACTGTATATACAAAGATGGAAAGATTCAGTGCTAGCTACTATGGAGGAACAATTTTCTGAGATGGACAAGTGACCTTCAATTAAAGGAAGGGCAATATGTACATTTATTGGTAACTGGAAAGCCCTTATGGACTTAAATTTTAAAAAATGAACTTGTGATTTATGATTTTGATGATTACAGAAGATATGAAAAGAAAAGAGTCATTATTTAACTTTAGAGAGAGAGATTAAAATAAAATTGAACTTATAACTGCTGTGAGAAATATCAGAATATTTTTATACCTTTATATCTTTCTCTTTTTTCTACTTTCTTCTATTTTTTTCTGTATTGCACTTTTAATTTTTCTAAGATTATTGGTATTTCTACCTTTTTTCATTTTCTCTGTACTAATTTAGCTGTATTCTTATAATTGTTTTTAAAACTTTTAATAAAAGTTATATATATACAAAAATAAAATACTATGCTTAGAGCAGGGGCATAGTTTAACTAAAGATACTTAAGGATGATCGATTACTTCTATGATCTTATAGCTATTTTAACAGATCACATTCTTTGGATTTTCAATTATGGCCAAAAACTTTCAAACCGCTTTGCTTAGAGCCTAAGGTTTAGCATAAATAAATAATAACAAATACTGGGCTTTTCTTTTTACAAATCAACAAATCAACATGTTATCAAGCAATACAAAACAAACAAGCTCCTGGGAATGTAACATTGGAAAATTTGCCAAAGTCTGTATGCAAAAAAGTTTTAAGTGAAATGACCCAACAGTTCCTAGTAATTCACATGCATTAACCTTTTTTTTAGTTATAATAACACTAGAGTAACTTTGTGCATTTTTAGGTGGAGGTAAAACTCCTTGGTTTCAAGAGCTTATACTCAGGGAAGTTACTATAGGAATACAACTAGAATAAGGGTTGTGTGTGTCCACATTTAACTAAGGGTGTAAAGCAGTGGTGGGTTTCAATTTTTTTTATTACTGGTTCTGTGGGCATGGCTTGGTGGGTGTGGCATGGCTTGGTAGGCGTGGCATGGTTTGTGGGCATGGCTTGGTGGGTGTGGCAAGGGAAGGATACTGTAAAATCTCCATTCCCACTCCAATCCAGGAGAAGGTTACTGCAAAATCCCCATTTCCTCTCAATCAGCTGGGACTTGGGAAGGAGAGAACAGATGGAGGCGGGGCCAGTCAGAATTTTTACTACTGGTTCTCTGAACTACTCAAAATTTCTGCTGCTGGTTCTCCAGAACCGGTCAGAACCTGCTGAAACCCACCTCTGGTGTAAAGTTATTTTGTGAACAAATTGGAAGTTCCTGTCCTGAAAGAAGAGGGATGCTGTTTGTTAAGAAGGACTAGTATACTGACCAAAGGTTAAAATGAAAAGGGCTATCAAATGACAACAAGGCAAATGAATGCTGTTATTCAGAATTGTTTTCCGTCTATCAGTTTCCTTTTTTCAGGATCTGATAGGTAAAAGTCTGCCATTTTAGATGGTATTTTAAAGGTGTATGAAAGGAAAAACAAGATATTTGGTACTGCACAGTACTTCTCTTTCTAGGCTGGGCCATTCTCCATAAGAATATTAATAATGTCACAGTACTGTAATGCACAACTCAGTGTCTAAGAGCAAAGCTCACTCAGGTTGTAACAGGCTTCACAGTTACTCTTGAAACTCTGAAAATTGTGGTTTAGCCATGGAATGGGATCCATTTAAAAAAATCACACTGAACATAGTTCCTAAGAATTCTTGGAGGGAAATTACCATTAATTGCAAAAAAAGAGAGTTATTATTCTTTCCATAACAGACAGCATCTTAGCTTTGGAAGCAGGTTCTTTTTTTGCACACACCTGCCTAGTATTTCTCTTTGGCATTTTTTTGAAGAGAACTTTGGCACCTGCAACTTTTCCAGTGATCTTCACCATCATCTCTCCTCCTTATAGGATACCTTCGAAACTAACTAAAGACATTTCACAGACTCCTGTGGCATTCCTATGTCAATTGGGACAACCTGAACAGGTTTGTTGTCTCTTATGGCAATCTGATAAGCTCAACATCTGATCTCCCCAAATCTTATGAACACCCCACATACACATAACAATAGGCAAAAAAAATATTAATACTGATTGGGTTAGGCCAGGAACAAGCAGACATTAGATGGAGATCTTTCAATAGATCTACTAGTGGATTGCAAACATTTCTGAACAAGCAGTAGTTTAACCAAAGCGCCACCAGAATATTTTCTACCAATGACATTAGACTGCTGAATTAAGAAAGGATAGGAAGAGGGACCACATGTGAATATTCATCTCCCAAGGAATGAAATCTGAAAGACTGTAATCCGATACGAAAAAGATCCATGCCTCAGCTCAGCATATACATATAAAAAAAAAATTTTTTTTTTAAATGTATATTCTGGTCCCACTTGTTCTATTAATATTTTGCTCCTGGCTATGAGTGCTAAGTCAGAAAACTTTCTTACAATTACACTGGGGTGCTAGGTTTTTGGGGTTTTTTTTAAGATGCTGTTCCTACCTTTAAGATAGGTATTCTGCATTCCTACAGCCAAATCAGTATAATAGAGATCCAGAGAGAGGATTCTGGCCAAGTTTAAGAGAGTAAATGAATGTGGCTCCCCTGCTCATCCCAATTATTGATTTCTAGCTGTCAATATCACTGAATTTTATTAAAATCACCACTGACTTAAACAGAAACCAAGCATGCTAGCAAATAAATGATTAAGTCTAGATGATTAATGCTGTTGAATATTTCAGAAAGAGGGGTGATATAAATGAATCAATATTTTTAATGACTATGAGTCTTTTTAGACTTTCTGAGAAGTAGCTATCCATCCTCTTTAACCCTCACTTTAGACCTGCCAGCATATTATCCTCTTATTATCAGTCTACATTTCTAAGGAAAGGTGGTATAACTTAGCAGTTAAAGTTAGTCTGAATATATACATATAGAAAACTGGACAGCCAACAAGCACTTCACCCTTAGGGTTCACAGCTTATTAGAAATGTCAGGTTGCACTGTTTTCACATGGGCACCATCATTGTGCAACCAAGCCACCTCTGAAATGCTACCACCGAAGCGTTCTGCAATATAGCTGAAAGTGACTTGAACCATTGATCTCGCCCACATTTGCACATTAATGCATCACTTTAGCAAAGTAATAAGCCATCCAGGCATCCAGAAACAAATTAATCCATGTCTTTTAAAAAGAACAACAACCCTCATTTCATTTTATATATAAGCAATTGAGAATTTTGCTCTAAGTGACCACTTGAATAGCCCACTCCATAAATGGCATTCTCCGGAGAATAAGGCACAATATGATACGAATGCAGTTCTTTGTAATAAAGGGACTGAGAACGACATTCTTGTACCATAAACTTCAGCCGTTTTCTTGTATCCGAATAGGCAGTCCGACAGCATGAGCTTTCCTTAAGATACTCATAGCGTTCACGCTCAGTTTCCAGATGAATTTTCCGCAACAAGTTATTAATCAGGACTGAGCGGCGGAGATAGAGCTCAGGATCTTCAAGAAACTGAAGCTTCTGCAGAGACAGTTTTAAAATACAGGTCCGGTCTTCAGCTAATATCAGGTGCTGAGCAAAAAGAAAAAGTGGGAATTGTCAAGGATAGGAGAAAATACATGTAATCACAGAATAGGCCTACCAGAGCTGCACTGCAAAAGTATAATTGACCACTAGATGGCACCAAAGAGATACCACAATGTTTAATGTTAAATTTATATTTACTGACAAAGAAATAAAGAGGGACTAGTATAGATCTATTTCAAGCTATTTAGCTACACAATGGCTAGCTGACGAGAGCTAAATAGCTTGAAATAGATCTATACTAGTCTCCCTTTATTTCTTTGTCAGTAAATATAAATTTAAC
>JANHFM010009619.1:167291-178339 GCA_032468115.1 Grayia smithii
CTTTGTGGCAGCCCCTGAGATATTGGAACACTGCTATCATGTCTCCCCTAGTCCTTCTTTTCATTAAACTAGACATAACCAGTTCCTGCAACCTTTCTTCATATGTTTTAGCCTCCAGTCCCCTAATTATCTTTGTTGCTCTTCTCTGCACTCTTTCTAGAGTCTCAACATCTTTTTTACATCGTGGTGACCAAAACTGGATGCAATATTCCAAGTGTGGCCTTACACCAAGGCATTATAAAGTGGTATTAACACTTCACATGACCTTGATTCTATCCTTCTGTTTATGCAGCCTAGAACTGTGTTGGCTTTTTTGGCAGCTGCAGCACACTGCTGGCTCATATTTAAATGATAAAGGTTGTAGCTTAAACTGGGAAATTAAAACAAACACTACTTTATGATAGATCACTTCCATAAGGTTGCTCAGAAAACTCAGAGACAATTACAGACGAGCAATTGTGTCAAATTAAACAGATGAACTTACTTTTTTATATCTGTATTATATTGCAACAAATTGTATTTCATGCAGATTACAAACTACCATGATAGTAGTAGTTGAACTTGGCAACCGTTTGAGGTGGCAGATAATGATACGCCTCTAGACAAATCTATTTGTTGTATTATATTGCAACAAATTGTTTTTCATGCAGATTACAAACTACCATGATAGTAGTAGTTGGACTTGGCAACCATTTGAGGTGACAGATAATGATATGCCTCCACACAAATCAAATCGAAATGACTGATCAATCAATCAATCCACACACATTTTCATGTAATTGTGGAGGTATCACTTTTGTCACCTTTTTTTTAAAATGACAATTTCGTTAACATGATAGTAAATATAGATCTGGTATTCTTTCCTAAATTCTATGCAAGAACATCATAGTAACATGAGAATTGGGCCAGTTCTTTTTTAAAGTATTGTTTTTATTTAGGTTGATAGTTTCATGGAAACAATCTAAGCACTGTATCTTAGGCTACAATTACTCATTTAATATATACATAACCGCAGAAAGATAGATTGACAGTTTTCATGCAAAATGAGGAAACAGATCTTTCCTGTAAAGATTATTTCTAGCTCAATTTTATTATTGTCTTCCTGTAATTTCAAAAACAAAACTATTCCAATACTGTAATTCAGCACTTGTCTATTTTCTTCTTGCATATAATTGCTTCCAGATAACCATATACATCCACCTGAAGGTTCAGATTTAAAAGAAATAAATACATAGTATTTATATTTCTGTCTGAACCCAGAAATTACTACTGATTTTCAGCTGACAAAGGCAAAAAAGGCCCCAAATTCTGGCTTCTTAAAGTAGGCATGTTGTACAATATATTCATCCACCTTCTTGCAACTAGAGACTGATACTGTAATTTAAGACTATAACAAAAAGTATTTTATTCAAGCTATATATTGATTTGACTTCCAACTAATTCATCCATGAATAAATGTAACAATGTCCTTCTTTATAATATTAAGTGTATCAGTATAGCCTCAAAGTGATTCTTTCTCTTCTTTCTATTCAAAGCTTGTCCCAGTTTGACCAAACAGAACAGAATTAAATTGTTATAGTGATATGGCTTTAAAGGTAAAGGTTCCCCTCGCACATATGTCATTCCCGACTCTAGGGGGCGGTGTTCATCTCTGTTTCAAAGCCGAAGAGCCAGTGCTGTCCGAAGACGTCTCCGTGGTCATGTGGCCAGCATGACTAAATACGAAAGGTGCACAGAACGCTGTTACCTTCCCACCGAAGGTGATCCCTATTTTTCTACTTGCATTTTTACGTGCTTTCCAACTGCTAGGTTGGCAGAAGCTGGGACAAGTAACGAAAGCTCATCCCATTATGCGGCACTAAGGATTCGAACCGCTGAACTGCCAACGTTTCAATCGACAAACTCAGCGTCTTAGCCACTGAGCCACCCTGTCCCTTCATATATGGCTTTAAACCCTCACAAATTTGCTACCAGTTTCGTTTTTGATCATGACCTTCCAAAGTGATTCACATTAAAAGTCCCCAACTTGCAACAATACTAGAGAACCAGTGAGTCTCCAAATGTTGTGATTATTATTTATTAAATTTAGGCAAATATGACCAAACTCTGAGAGACATTTAATGTTCAGTCACACAATGCCCACCTAGAAAGCCACTAAATAGGCCTGAATGAATGACACCTCTTCTCTTGTGTTCCTTAGTAAATAGCTTCAGAGGAATATTTATAATGTCAAAAATAAAACATATCTTAAAACTGTCAGCCTTAAACTCCAATTTGATCATTTGAATCAATGTCTATTACTTTATCTTGTAGTAAATTCCACACTAATCTCCTTTAATGGTACATAATTATTATAATTATCCAAACTGTTCTAAGTCTTCTGAATTCAGAACAAAAGAGTCTGTGCTTATCCCAAGGTGGGAACAGTTCATTACATATAGTCTTGAGTGGCATAATATCTACAAGAAGTTTGTTCTTTTTTTTAAATTCCTCCAAGCCTTTTATATTTGAAGAAATGTTTGTCAATGAAACATTTTTGCTGTCAATGGCTAAAGCTAATTGAAGGCAGGAGACTGGAGGTGAAGAAAAATTGGTTAAACCATGTTCAGGTATTAAAATCTGCTTACAACTTAAAAGAAAATTACTACTTGCCTGCTGAATAAGTTCAATGCTATACTATATGGAACTCTGTGGTTACAATAGGATGTTCTGCTTTATTGTTTTATTGCTTTTCATTTAACAACTGTGTTACTAACTTAGCAACTGCAGTGATTCACTTAACTGTGACAAAAAAGGTCATAAAATGAAACAAAACTCACTCAATGAATGTCTCATTTAGCAACAGAAATTTTGGGCTCAATTGTAGTCCTAAGGACTACTTATATTCACAGACTGGAAGTGAGGTAAATCAATTACTATTATTATTACTTGCTTGTTAAGGTTTACTTTTACTTTTTTAATTATTAATGTAAGTAGCATTAAGCAAATTACATTCTGGAAGCCTCCCAGAATTTAATTAAAATTTTTGAATTCAAAATTCTTCATATTTTGATTTTAGACAGGCTGTTCCATGCTCACTAGAAATACTCCACATTTATGCATAAAATACTATCCAGCACCCTTTCCTCTCCCCCCCCCAATACAACATCAACGTTCAATGAAAGGAAGGCAGATGTGCCAGAACATTGGGTGCAGACAATCTGCAGTGTCTTCTTTGATTTTCCTGAAACATTTAAATTGGCACATGGAATTATTATTTATTTATTTATTTTATTCAATTTATATGCCTCCCTTCTCCTGAAGGACCTAAAGGAGCGGCTCACAGCAATTAAAACAACAGTAAACAGTTAATTAATTAATTTAAATTTAAATTAATATTTAAAACAATTAAAAACAGATGAAAATTTGTTTCTATTATTGTTATTCTGATTAGGTAGATTGATACATCACACTGAGTTTTGTTTTGATCATACCATTATACCAGAATTAAATAAATCATGGTTTGTAGAACAAACCAATGAGAGTTGAGACATACCACGCATAAATAAGAATCAAACTGACTACTGTGGATTTGTGCTGTATGAATCCTACATTTAGTTTTGGATCCTTAAAACATTTGTTCCAAAACAGCCTTACTGAAGTCAACCACAGGGACAAAGTGATCTGATGATAATGATAGTTGTGTAACAAGTTTCAATTATTGTAGGCAAATGCATTCTTCATAGTTACTTCACAGTACTGCTGGAGAATGCTTCAAAACAAATAGTTCAGACAACCAGTCCATTGGTTAATAAAGAAAGCTTTCCTAATTTCATCAATGTAGCAAATATCTTTTGCAATCAATTAATTTTTTTCTGTAGCCCAAAGGAACCTATGCTATAAATCTAACACAACAAAATTGTGATTTTCCCAAAAACCTGCCCTGTAAAAAAGAAAATGTTAGTTAAAACATATTTCTAGTTCATTTCTTTATATCCAAATTGGTATCCAAATTTGCTTTTTCTGTAGTCAGTTACCCACAGAGGTCATATAGCTGAACCCTCTGTTCACTGCAGTTTCCACTAGCACAGAGAAAAATCTGGCCTGGTTGATTGTAGACCAAACATTAGTAGTGTCCTTTTGGAGAAACATGAAATCCAATTTATTTCCAATTGGAGGTTCTAGAGATTTGTCAATAACTACATTTATTATTCCTTTCAGGTCTTGGCCTCAGTATGGACCCAAGTGTCCAGGATGTACAGGATGCTTCTTTTTCAGCTAATCAAATTCTACACTGTAAAGCTGTAAAGCTATATGTGACATCTATTACAGGAAATGCTGTTTTACAACCCTTAGAGACCTGATATGATAAACTTAAAGGAAAAGGTAGAAGTTCCCCTCCCACATATGTGCTAGTTTTCCCGACTGTAGGGGCGGTGTTCATCTCTGTTTCAAAGCCGAAGAACCAGCACTGTCCGAAGACATCTCCGCGGTCATGTGGCCGGCATGACTAAACGCCAAAGGCGCATGGAACACTGTTACCTTCCCACCAAATGCTGTCCCTATTTTTTCTACTTGCGTTTTTTATGTGCTTTCAAACTGCTAGGTTGGTAGAAGCTGGGACAAGTAACGGGAGCTCACCCTATTACGCAGCACTAGGGATTCGAACCGCTGAACTGCCAACCTTTCAATCAACAAGCTCAGTGCCTTAGCCACTGAGCCACAGCGTCCCTATATTATAAACTTATATAAATGCAATTCCAAATGACATCTCCAGTGTGGCAATTATATGAGATCAGATTTAGTTTTTGCATGCGCAAGATGTTTGTGATGGCATGTTCTACCACAATGGCTACCACAGTGAATTATGAACATTTTGCTACATAAAATATATTATTGAATATGTTGTTGGTAAAGAGTCAGTGATGTGAACGCCCGAAAGTAGTACTTAGAATATTGTCATAACTATATCCTTAGTTGGTCCACAGAATTTTTTCATACATATATCCAATGGAAAATATTTTTTCTCTTGGGTAATGTGATGAAGAGAATGAAGATAACCCAACTGCAAAGATTCTTAGAGAAAACTTTTTTTAGATCCATTTCTATGTGGGCTTCTGCCTTGCTATGGACAGAATTGTTTTGTCAACAGATTACTTTGCTGGAAGAGAGACAGCATCTTTTCATACCATTTATCATGATCCAGCTGTACCTTAGGGGCTGGAACATACCGCAGTTATGTAATGATTCTATTCCTATCTGTGAGACATGTCACAAAGAACAGTATTTGAGAGGTTTATACAAGTTGTTCTTGACTTGAGACCATAATTGAGCCCAGAAGTCATTGTGGCATCATGTGACCGGACCTGATTTTTTTTGTTGCAGCAGCAGTCATTAAATGAACACTGTTCTTAAGTGAATCCAATTTACCTAATGGTGACTGTGGGACACTGCAAATGTCCACAAAGATGACCTAGTTGCTAAGTGCCTAAATGTGACCATGTGACTTTAAGAACTCAGTATTCAGGCTAATTCTGCTGACTGCCGACTGCCAGCAGTACAATTTTCACTGGCTCAAGGTTAACTCAGCCTTCCATCTTTTTGAGGTCAATAAAATGAGGGCCCAGATTGTTGGGGGCAATATGCTGACTCTGGAAACCACTTAGAGAGGGCTGTAGAGTATTGTGAAGCAGTATATAAGTCTAAGTGCTATTGTTATCACAACTTCAACATTGAGTTATAAGTAGCTTTTGTGGGGTCCGTCATAACTCCAAACAGTTGCTAAGCAAGTTCATATTTATTTACTTTATTAAATTTAAACAAGTCAGGACAACAAACAAATTAAATGCTTTGTCTTCTCTCAAAGTACCCTCTTGTCTCCTGGTTAGCTGTTTAATATCTACCTGAAGTTCTGGTGTGTTGAAGACAACCAGCAGAATTTTTCTGTAATATTGTAATCAAGAGAATCCAATCTAAACTAATAGTTAATACTTAAATAATATAATAGCTGCTTAGGTAAATAAGCTGAATTTGAAAAGATGGCCATAGCATAAATAGTGCTTCCATTCAAATAGTATATTCTTATTCTGAATAAGGTTGCGTTGGAAGAATGAACTTGCAGTACAGGGACGCTTCCAGATTTATCACGGTTATACAGTTCTATGATGTCTAGGGATACAATTGTCCACTATCACTTAAGAGTTTATGTGAACTGTCCTATTTCTGGAAAGGACATCTTCAACACAGTGAAGGTTAAAAGCCTTATTATACAAATTCATATTTTTGAGGCATTCTTTGTGTAAGTTTTTGGATTTGCAATCATGGCCCAATCTCACAACTAGTACAGATCAGTTCAGTTGCTAGCATAATAGCATAACCAAAATGCATTCTAATTTGACAGCTATCAAATTCCTATTAGTTAATGAAAATCCTCAACAAAGTTACACACTATGGCTTATGCACGAATTGGTGAACAAAGTATCCATTCTTAAAATCTTGTTCCAAATTAGTTAGCTATGGTTAACAAAGTGTCACTGTTATATCAAGTTCAATAAATACATAAAATAAATAGTGGCCTAAATATTATGCCCTAGTTAGAATGTCACTAAACTTTTACTTCTTAACTGTCTTAAAAGATCCTAAAAGTAAGCCAATTATATCTCATGTATTCCAATACATTTTTCAGTTTTTATTTTAACATTTTAAGTTTACAAAATCAATTCCATGCTTATATTTATATAGAATTAAACCTCTCTGAATTTATTCTCTACTAATGAACGTGCTCTTTATTGACACAATAGAAAGGCAGATCATTAGATATGTAATAGTATCTTTAAAAACAGTTTTCTATTAGTCTTGTATTCTGTTTTGTAAGTAAAAGCAATTTTAAAAACCCTCTCTGAATTGAGTAGACTGACCTTCAAACAGTGTAAGACTGAGCTGAGCAGCAAATCTTTCACAGACATAGCTTCTTTTGAATTCACAAAGTTCTATCATGATCCCCGTTTGTCTGTTACTGTAAGTTTAAACAAAACAATAGGGGTCTGAACTGTAAGTTGCTATTCTATTCAAGAGACCTAAGCCTAAAGAAGACAATCATTTTTTAGAAAAAAGGAAAGATCATTTTAAGAGCTGCATAAAGTTCCCAAAAGCATATATCTATCTATTTCCATTCATTAAGGAAAACATGAAACTTAAGACACACTTGGTTTGGAGCATTATGGAAATTTGTATATTCCCAGAATAAGAGGGTAGCAGAATGGTTTAAAGTCAGCTGGCAAGCCAGAGTCCAACATATTCTGAGGTTGCAAGAAAGTGATGTTTTCCTTTTCTTTCATTGGATAATTTCTAAATTCCCAAGGAAGAAATATTAAATAGCATAAAGATTGGGACAAACAAAAACTAGTCTTTATCAAACCACCCTCATGCCGTGCTCTTGTTAATATTATCAAGCATTCCTGCACAAAACTCCCTTCATCTTTGATTTTAAACTTTTATTTTTCAACCAAAAAAGAGCTAATGAAAGCAATGGGGCAGTGTTTGAATCAGAATTAAATTGGGAGAATCAAAACAGGTTTTATCTAAGCTACAGTTACAAATATGGTAAAATATAACCTCTGCAAAGCAGAAAGCAGCTTTCCAATTCTCCCTTGGAGAATTGGAAAGCAAAAACAGCTAGAAAGAAAGCAAACCTTTCTAGACTTCATGATTTTAAAAGAATTATGTTTCAGTTTCTCGTAGAGGCAACTTCCTCTACTAAGTTTACAATACTTTTTTAACAGAAGTATTCACACCAAATCATGAATCATTCCATCACATGCTGTTTCTTTGTAATTTAGAACTGATGTAGGTGAAATCGGGGGTGAAAGGTAAAAACATGTCATATTATCTATTAATTGCAGAGCTCTACAAAATTCTATTAAGTCTTTTAGAAGATTTCCTGGGATATCAGGTGAGTAAAGAGATGATAAATACATAAAATATTTACAATGCAAAAATTTAAGATTCCAGACTCAAGTTGTGAAAGAACAATAAAACAAAATAAAGACAAACCAGTAATCTTTGCAAGCCTCTTTCACCAAACTCTGAAAAATGTAAGATCAAATATACTATTTTAAATCATGAACGGTTAAAAAAAAATCACATTTAATGTGATGTAATAAGGTCCACCTGTTTTCTACCCAAGGTCTATAAAGGTATGAAGCAATCCAGTCCCCTTTGAAGAATTTTTAATTGCTTTATAACTTAAGGGTGGAAACAGGATTTATGGAAGCTGTTCCCTAGTCCTAAATATTTAGTTACAAACTGCTTCGTATTCACACTAAAATTCAAGAGAAGGATTAACATATAAATTGATCCAAAGGAAATTTGTATTGTTCCTCTTAGAGCAGGGAGTTATTTTTGAAACTTAGTGGATAATTACCATTTTCATTCAACTTAAATGTTTCTCAAGATGAAGCCTGCCCTACTATTACAAAAAATGAGACTGATCCTAGAGGTGAGGATATCCAAACCCTTACATGTCACATCAGCTGTCATGTACCTCCTCCAGCTACCTCCCCCTCCCCCTCCAATAAAAGACACTGTTGTGTCACAGTCAGCCTGGTCTATTACTGAATATTAAATGGAATGGAAGAAGTTATATATTTCACAATTGGTAGAGAAAAGCCTCAGATTAGTCCTACTGTGCAAAGTATTCTTTATTGTGAACCAGTAAAGCCATTTACTGGTTCACTACTGGTACAGTAACCATATCAAGGAGCACCATGATATTAAAATACTCTGTTTTAACATAGTACAGAGTGTTCATCCTATTGTTTACATATTCTATAAAATTGATAAACTTAACCCTACATAAAGGGTTTGGAATTAGTGAAATATAAAACATACCATCCAATGACCTGCAACTTCCAAAAACACATGAATGCAAACCTTACCCACAAACCAAAAATATACTGCTAATAATTCATTGAAGTGTAGCAACCATATTTTGCCAGGAGTAGCTTGGAGGGAACTCTAGCTGAAATTATCTTGGGGAAGATTCAGGTAGGAGAAGCACAAGTTGGGGACTTAGAACAACTTCTGCCAACCTTGCACGATATTGCCCTTTTCTGTGTCATTTTGCTAAAAATTACAGGGTAATCTGTCTCAGCACTGAAAGAATCTGAAAATCTTAAAAGTATCATTGACTTTCCCACTTAAGACATCATATATCCATCTCTATTATTAACAATTATTCTACCTGCCTTTCTAATCAATATCTCTTATTGTCTGCTTACAAAGAATTTGAAAATGCACACAGGCAAAGTGCTGTTCTTTCCAAATCATAACCAGCCAAGATAGACCTTTTCATATCCATTTACAAACAGTCAAGACACATTAACGTAACTCCTGTGGACGACTCCAAAAACCAGGCAACCATTATATTAAAGCCATCATCACATGTCCCGACTCTTTTGAAATGCCAGATCTTTTTTTGTGTGTGTTATGCTTTAATAAACAAAAAGGAACAAACAAAAATGAAAAATGAAAACTCAAATGTGGAGACTCCATGTGGTACATTAGCAATTATCTTGCAAAAGAAGTTGCATGTTTAGCAAGCTAAGAACCTCTACTATGAAATCTTGAGAGAAATCTGATTTCACTCTCTCTCAGGTTCTCACATTCAAATACTCCCCCCCCCCCCCAAGCACAAAATGGCGACGTGGACAATTGGGGGAGGAGAAGAAATAAAAGAGTGAAAACATCCTCCTAAGAAAAAGGAAGGGGGTGGGGGTGGGAGGAGGGAAGGGCATAAGAGGACATAGGGGTGGAAAAAGAAGAAGATAAATCTGAATGGACGTTAAGCTATTTAGGGAAAATAGGAAGAAAAATGGTTAGTTGGGAAGCAAAGAAGGGGGTGCCGCTACGAACAAAAGATGGGCACGAAAAACAGGTATGAAGGGGATAATTAAACAAAACCCCTGGAAAAGAGAGATCTTCCAAGTCCACTCTGCCTTGAACTACCAGGTCTACCCATTTTTTAAAAAGGAGAGACAAAATTTCGAAGAAGATGATCAGGTTAGGAAGCGGGAGTTTCACATAATTTGGCAACCCCCAGAGACACACACGGCAGACTACAATATCCATCATCCGGAATTTTGCGCTCGGCGAGCCTCTCTGCGATCTCACTCACACACACGGGTGGCTGAATAAATCGCTGCTTAGGCTGACGTGGGGTTTTTGCCCGTGAAGACTGAGAGATTATAAAGATGGGGGGGGGGGGCAATACAGACGCACCTTCCTGAACCTCCACACAACGAATTACACATTGTTTTTAAAAAATGGGGGGTGTGGATGGGAGGGGGGAAGCCTCTGTTCCCCTCCTTGGAACGGCAGGCAGCCCCGATCCGGAAAAGGCTCTCAGGCCGCGACCGGCAGTGAAGGGCAAAGGATCGTCTCCTCCTTACCTTTTCTTCTCGCAGGAGCCATCCGTCGTCGGGCAAGGCTCCATGGCGACGGCGGAGGCCAGCTTCGGGCTGGCCCAAACAGGCTCTCACAGGACGGCGGGCTTCAGCGGCCTTGCAAAGGCGAAGGGAGGAAGCCAACGAAGTGCGGGAGGCGGGGAAATTCTCTCCGAGCGGCTCAGAGGCGCTTTGCCGAGTGGCGGCCGCCCGATTTGTGAAGCGGAGCTGGCTGAAGGGGGCGGTAGAAGGAAAAAGAGGAGGAAGGCCTGACAGGCGGAGCCGAAACCAGCCGGCCTCGGCCTCGCCTTCTCATCACGAGCGCGCTCTGCCCCAATGAGAAACCTCCTAGCGGCCCGGCCCCCTACACAACCCCGCTGTCGGCTGAGCCCTCGGTGGGGAAGGCGTGGCGCGTCTTCTGGCTTCACGTGTTTTAGGAAGGATGCGGGATCGAAAGTACAGCCTGGGCCGCTTCGGTGCTGCTTTTCGTGTTTATTTGTTTTATTCTCTATGGAGGTTCTCAATCATCCAGGTCATCGTGGTCTCAAAGGTGTTTTTTTTTCCAAGAGGCAACTGGACTTTCTGGTTTTTCTTTGCAGATGTTTCGCATCTCATCCAAGAAGCTTC
>JANHFM010009620.1:0-13051 GCA_032468115.1 Grayia smithii
TTCATTCGCCATGACCGTCTTTCTCCATTACTCCTATCCAACTCCATCCACACAGGACTATGATCTGTTAATGATCTCGAACATATTTTAACATTCTTCACCCTACAAGAGAAATCATTAGTTATCAAAATAAAATCAATTCTGGAAAAGGATTGATGCCTATCTGAGAAAAAAGTATAATCCTTATCTTCTTGATGTCGCTCTCTCCAAACATCTTTAAGTTCCATATCATCCATCAGTTCAAAAAAAGATTTGGGCAATTTTGCTCTATTATGCACAGCTTTTGATGATCCTTTTTTATCTTTAACAGTGTCTATAACTCCATTCCAGTCTCCCATCACAATACATGATTTGTAATCCAGTTGCGTAATCTTATTATGTAAAATTTGAAAAAAATTGTCTTGTTGTTGGTTGGGAGCATAAACCCCAACTATAAGAACTTTTTTCCCTTCTAAAAGAAGTTCTACAAAAAGAAATCTTCCTTGTGTATCAGCTTCAATTAATTTTGCAATTAATGTCTGTTTAACATATATAACTATCCCATTTTTCTTTTCCAATGATGATGCAATAAAATGATTTCCCATTCTAGAATTATATAAGTATTTTTGATCTGTAACCTTTATATGAGTCTCTTGCAAACAAACAACATCATTCTTAACTTGTTTTTTTTTTTTTTTGTTTGAAAAATAATATATTAATGTTTTCAAAATCAATCACTTTTAAAAGCAATGTAAATTGAAATCCACATTAAGGACTATCAAAATAATACCTAAAATGCTTCTGCCTTTCAGTAGGAATAGCAATAACAGTAGCACTTAGACTTATATACTGCTTCACAGTGCTTTACAGTTTTCTCTAAGCGGTTTACACAGTCAGCCTATTGCCCCCAACAATCTGGGTTCTCAGTTTACCCACTTTGGAAGGATGAAAGGCTGAGTCAACCTTGAGCTCGTGAGAATTGAATTGCCAAACTCCAGCCAGCAGTCAGCAGAAGTAGCCTGCAGTACTACACTCTAACCATTGTGCCACCACAGTAAGCAAGAATGTTACTGAATTTATATATTAATCCAGAAAAAAAAAACAGTTCCAAAGATTTCACCTAATTCATTCACAATAACTGACATTTGGAAAGCAGATATAAAATATAAGCATATATCTTTTGAAGTAAGAAATAACGGTAAATTTGGAAAATAATGCTATCCACAAAAATGGACAGGTTGCTAAATCTAAATGGTAAATAATGTATTTCATATTTTCATTCAAATACTATGCTTTTCTTTACCGGACTTCAGTGCTTCTAACTTAATGGGTGGGATGCCTCCATTGGGCCATAGAATTTATGCATTTTTTAATTGTCAGAAGTATAGGACAACCCAAATGTAAATCTGCAACACTGAACACAAGTAGTTTGAGAAGTACTTTGCTTCTTGTCTATTAGCACTTTTTCTCTATTTTCCAGTGGCAGATGGTAAGCCAAGGGCAATATTGTTGTTTTTTTAACTCTCTTTTACCAATCTTTATTAGTGATTTAGGAGAACTTTCCAGCCATTGTCTCTTTGCGGGCACTTTTTAAAAATCTCTACAGAAACAAATGCTGGGAAACAAAAAAGGATGGACACTGTCTGACTACAGTTTTGTGCTCCCCTTTTGAAATTGGACAGAGGATAATTTGGCAGTTCCTAATTTATGGATGTAGTGACAAGAATAATCAAAAGGCTCCATTTGTCAATTTTTCTGGTACAGTAAAATGGCTACTTTAAGGCTTTGCTAGGCTTAAATCACTCTTTGAACAGACTATAGTTTCCATGCCTGGTAATCACCTTTGCAGCCATCAGTTGATCATACGGATCTTTGCAGCTCAGATCCAATATTCCACAGAATACTACCTGTTACTCTTAACTCATCTGTAGCTCAGAGTTAGTTCAATGGTATATCCTCAGTGATCTTATTTTTGCTGTGCCAATCATTCTTCAAGCTATATGGGATACAGTAGCCATCTCCTAATATTTGAGCTCCTGGTTTTTTTTTTAATTTATTTGTATCCCATCTTTATTATTTTTACAAATAACCCAAGGCAGCAAACATTTCCAATACACCTTCCTTCCTCTATCCAACAGTCTTGTTGATCCGGGGGGAAATTTTAATTCTGGGTCATTAATTATATATATTGATTGTTTTAATACTGTTTTATTTGTATGGTTTTATTGTTTATATTGTTTTATCTTTGTGTGCCACCCTGAGTCCTCAGGGAGTAGGGCGGCATATAAGTTTAATAAATAATAATAATAATAATAATAATAATAATAATAATAATAATAATATAATCATTGAATGTTTATCTTGATTTAAGCCGCTCAGACTCACGTGAACTGCTAGAGGGGCGGCAAATAAATTTGATGAATAAATAAAAGATGCTCCTGACCCAGGCTATTGTTTGGTCTAGGGCAGGGCTGTCAAACTCGTGGCCCATGGGCCGGTGTGTCACGCGTTGGCCACTCCCGTGTCCAGTTTAGCGAAGGGGGAAAAAGTTGCGATGTATTATGTGATGCCGCCATGATGATGCGAGTTTGACACCTCTGGTCTAATGAGTAAAATCCCATGTACTTATTAAATTTCACATGCCCACATGAAATCTTGCACGTTTTGGGGAATGGCATAATTAAAATCACGGTAGCAACAGTGATCTTGTAATTTGACTGTTATTTGGCATCAGTGCCATTGCATAAACATTCAGAATGGTATCCATTGTTTGAAAAAAGCGGGCAATCTTTGATGCATAGTGCAGTAGTGGCTTACATAAGCATGACCTGAATAGTCCTGATATGTAGAAAAAACATATACTATTAAACTGTAATTATGACAGTGGATCACAACTAATGGTAATACCTAGATGATTTGGACCAATCATGAAAAAGATAAACAAGATCAGATTGCTTACCCAAGTAGGAAGTGGATCAGAAATTTTAGAGCTATAGATGTACTTAAACAACACTTGGAATATTGCATCCAGTTTTGGTCGCCACAATGTAAAAAAGATGTGGAGACTCTAGAAAGACTACAGAGAAGTGCAACAAAGATGATTAGGGGACTAGAGGCTAAAACATATAAAGAAAACAACATAATTATATGCCTGTAGTGATAAAAAGTTTCGCTTGACTCAAGAGAAATCAAATTTCATCTTACTTAGATTGGAATAGCTAGTAGACAGATACGTTCTATAGTAATTATATTGTCATGAAGTGTATTTTTACCTGGCTGTGTGGAGTCTTGGTGAAGTTGCCAGTCACAGTGCCTTGTACTCAGTGGTGAAATCCTCCATGATTTGTTACCAGTTCGCTGCCCACGCATGCACAGTGCAGGCTAAATGCACGCTTCGTATGGAAAGAGGATGCTTAAGAAGATAAGTAGAACAGTGAGAAGGAGGAACAGCTGTGCCATGCTATTTAGATTCGATAGAAAGCAGGATTTCCTGCTTTCTAGCAAATATAAATCATGCGGAACAGCTGATCATCAGAAATACTGGTTCAGACAAACCAGTAGCTTTTTTTTACTACCGGTTCGCCAAACCGGTAGCTTTTATCACTACCGGTTCACCTGAACCAGTGCGAACTGGGAGGATTTCACCACTGCTTGTACTGTTATTTTATCATTTCTGTTTGGAGGAAATAATGACATTTTGTGCTGATGTTCCAATCTACTGGCTCGATCCCTATACTAATTTCAGCAAATCTTCATAAATTATTGCATTGTGAGATATGTATTCCTTATTTTGTCCTGAAATACCTTGAATATAACCCAATGTTTCATAACATGAAATATGGTGATGAAACATGATGAAATGTGAATTTAATAAGTGCAGTCTTGCATCTCCTAACACCCAAAATAAAGGCTTGTGTCACAGGAACAATATCCAGGATCTGAAATGCAAATGAAATTAGGACAAGGAAGGTTTTGTGTCACAATTTTATTCAACTATGTCAAGAATTAGAAATGCAAATGAAATTAGGGCAAGGAGAGATACTCCTTCAGTGTATCTGGAATTGTTGAGTTAATCTGATTGAATTCCAATAAGCTTCCACCTTGTCATATTTTCCAAAGCTCCTGAGGGTAGGACAAGAAGCAATGGGTGAAAACTTGGTAAAGAAAGATCCAATCTGGAACTAAGGAGAAATTTCCTGACATTGAGAACAATTAACCAATGAAACAGCTTGACTCCTGGAGTTGTGGGTGCACCATCGCTGGAGATATTCAGAAAAGTTTGGATAACCATTTGTCTGGGATGATATAACATCTCATGCTAAGGACAGGGGATTGGAGTAGAAATCCTCCAAGCTTTCTTCTAACCCTACGATTTTAGGAATTTCCATATCTGAATTTATATCACTTGCCAATCATAAAGAAATCTATGGATACCCTCTGACTATTCTGCTCCATGATCTAGAGCAGGGATGTCAAACTTCATTTCATTGAGGGCTGCATCAGGATTGTGATTGACCTCAGTAGACTGGGTGAGCATGGCCAGGCTAGGAGTAGCCAGTTTGATGTTGCTCACATTGGGGAGCACCTGTGGTGGCCTGGGTGGGGCTGGGGGGTCCATTGTCTCCAGTAAACATCCAGGGGTGGGGTGGGCTCACTGGTTCCACAGAAGCCCTATGTATCTAAGGATGATCACGTTCTGGCCCAAATGGCCACCACTAAGTTTTAGATCAGTGTCAGGCCAACCTGGGCTGGGGCCAAGGCACCAGGGGCTGGTCCTTTGCTGTTTCCAAGGCAGCCCCGTGGGCCAGATTTAACCACATTGCAGTCTGGATTTGGCCCGCGGGCCTTGAGTTTGACACCCCTGATCTAAAGGAAGACTGGGGAACAAGTAGTGCTCTGGATACTGAGGAATTATCATGCCTTATTATTTAACCATGCTGACTGGTGCTACTGGGAATGTAATGGGGAATATTTAGACCAGTGGTTCTCAACCTTCCTGATGCCCGTGATCCTTTAATATAGTTCTTCATGTTGTGGTGACCCCCCAACCATAAAATTATTTTCATTGCTACTTCATAACTGTAATTTGCTACTATTATGAATTGTAATGTAAACACCTGAAAGGCAGGTGTTTCCTCGACCTTTCTCACAAGCGCAGTGGCCCACATCTTACAAAAATCAGTCTACGGCGCCTACTTGGAAATAGGACCAAGTAGACTCACCTGGAGACGGAGAGAGGAGCGGTGTCTCGGTTTCTAAGACCATCGGGAATGTGTTTTCCGATGGTCTTAGGCAACCCCTATGAAAGGGTCATTTGACCCCCAAACGGGTCCTGACCCAGAGGTTGAGAACCACTGACTTAGGAGAATGATACAAGCGAGGAATAATAACGGAATAACAAAGATGGAAGGTTGATGACTATCTGTACACCTTTCTTTTCATATTATTCTTTATATGACTATCTGCTTCTAATCCTGGAGACTCTGCAGGTCGTTCTTGAGTTACGACCGTAACAGATTAACAGTTTGAAGGGGACCTTGTAGGTCAGGGGTCCCCAAACTTGGGACTTTTAAAACTTGTGGACTTCCAACTCCTGGGCTGGCTGGGGAATTCTAGGAGTTGAAGTCTACAAGTTTAAAAAGCCACCAAATTTGGGGACCCCTGTTGTAGGTCATCTAGTCCACCCCCCTCAAGCAGGAGTTAAAGAGAATGCTGTAAAGATGCTTGTGAGAACTGGGCTGCATTGACCCCTAAGAAGAAAGATTGCCTATAGAGACCTAGAAAAGTTGGAGTAGGGGGTTTAACAGTAACAGCGTTGGAAGGGACCTTGGAAGTCATCTAGTCCAACCCCCTGCTCACACAGAAGACCTGTACTAGGGATTCGAACCGCCGAATTGATCGACAAGCTCGGTGTCTTAGCCACTGTGCCATCTAGTCAAGTTGGACTAGATGACCTCCAAGGTCCCTTCTAACATATCCCATTCCAGACAAATGACTGTGCAGTCTCAATAACTTCCCGGGTTTTGTTTGTTTTTTTAAAATCCCTTACGCTTCTACAGGTCAACTAAAGAGCTTTCGGTCACCGAAAGGTACAAAAGAAGCCAACAAAATGGGCGGTAAATTCGGTCAGCAGGTTCTCTATTGTGGTGTTTACACACAACCAGAGAAAAATGGAAACTCGGGCCTAGCCCGTCCGTTCCGTCACCCGGGGCTAACGCGAAATATACCAGCCCTGCGTTGAAATACGTAACAAACATTATTTCCTCACATAATAAAGTAAAAGTGCAAAAAAAAAAATTCCCCTCAGACAAGGCCGGAAGCGGAGCCGAAGGGGGGGGGAGAAGAGAGGTGAGCGGGCGGTGTAGCAGTTGCGCATGCGCGCTGCGGCCCTGCGGCATCCGGAACCTTCTCGGCTGCTAAGAACTGGTTTGAGCCGGATAGAACCGGCCGCTCCTACCCCCCCCCCCCCACTTCGCCTGGCGGAGAGGCTTTCTGCTGCGACATAAACCGCCTCTTCCCTGGCCGTCCTTCGCTCAAGGGTATCCCTCCGCGCGTCGCGTGAGCCCCGCCCCCTCCTTTCCTCTCAACGTTTTAAGATGGCGTCGGCGCCGACAGCCAACAAAATGGCCGCCGAGTTGTGTCGCCTCAACTGCTGGGGATGATGGGGGTGGGGTTTCCACCTTCCTTTTGGTTGCCCATCCCCTTCCCGGGTCGGATTTCCATGCTGTTATTGCATGAAGTTAATTAAATGCAATCGGGAATCAAAACAGGCTTTTGAAGGACACAGCAACTAAAAGAATGAAGCATATGCCATTTCAAACCCATAGGATTTAATGTGTATTGGGGTGGGTGGGAGAGAGAGGACTGGCAAGCTATATTTTCACAATCCAATATGCTTTTTGCCTTATTAAGAATGCTTTGCAAACTCACAGTTAGGTGGTCAAATCCTGCTAAACAATGAAGGTCTTTGATAATTCCCTGGCTGGTCTACCTTGCAGGGCTGATCTGGGGATAAACATGGGAGATTGCACTACATCGAACAAGGCGGTATAAGCCATGTTTTTAAAAAAATCAAAACAAAAAGCTGGATTAAGACGTAATAGTGGCATTTGGGGAAAAAAGCAGTACCTACCCATTGTACACTTAATATTTGGGGCATTTTTTGTAATTTAGTCTATACAGGGATCCTTGTATTCTAGTTTAAGAAACCAAATATGCGGTTTGCAATTTAGTCTCTCAGTATATTTATTATTTATTTATTTTATTTATTGTTAGGATTTATATGCTGCCCTTCTCCCGAAGGACTCGGGCGGCTCACAAAGGTTAAAATAACAATATACAATAATTAATTTAAGTTAAAATAACAATTTAAAATCAATTTAAAACAATTAAAAATATTAACCCCCCCCCCACACAGGTCAGCCAATTTGTTGGAAAAGCTATGTCTTCAGGTCGCTGCGGAAGGAGCAGAGGTTAGTATAGATGCAGATAATCCTCGAATTATGACCACAATTGAGCCCAAAATTTATGTTGCTCAGTGAAAAAAAAACAAATGTGTTGCCTCATTTTAGGTGAATCTGGCTTCCCCATTGTCAGTAGGTCACAAAGGGGAATCACATGACCCCGGGATGGTGCAATCGTCATAAATAGGAGTCATTTGCCATGATCACGTGACCCTGGGGATGATGCAGTGGTCGTAAGTATGAAAAAAATGGTCCTAAGTCACTTTTTTTTTTCCAATGCTGTTGTAACATTGGACCGTCAGTAAATGAACTCCTGTAACTTCCTGTATGGTGTTATAAACTACCTATTGGAGCCGAATACCGGTATAATTTTGCATAATTTTTCCTAAATTGTTTTCTGCTTAAAAGGCTTAGCTAATTACGATGGGGGGGGCATACAACGCAAGGAACAATATGCAATTTTAACTATGTTTTGAGACTTAGTTTAATATTAATTATTATTAGTTATTATTAGTTATTAAACTTAGTATTAGTTTGGGAGGAAATGCTAATTATACAACTAATCAACAAGTCCTCGCCCCGTAGAGGGCCTTTGTATGCAAGGCACTATTTCTTCTGACGTAGGTGGTGGAAGGAGCTGTAGATTCCAGGGTGTGAGGTGTCAACGTATAAATAGTGGCTCGAGCCGTTGCGTTGTCAGAGCTGCAGGGAGGCTAGGAGAGAGGGGCAGGTGGGTGGTTTTGCTGAAGAGATAACTAGACTAGTTTTAAACTAGTTTTAAAAAGAAAACTAAAACAGCCTAAAGTTCTTAAAAAGGGATAGCTAAGGATTTTTTTTAAAGCAAGTGAGGCTTTTATTCAATTGAAATACTTAGTTAACAGCTACTTAATGCTTTAAAAGCATAGGCAACCTAGGCAATTCTAAATTAAACCAGAAAATAGAAGAAGATTGGATTGGATTGAAGATATCTTTAAAATATGAGGGACAAATTACTATAAAAGGGCTTAATTTAAAAAAAAAAAAGCCCTCGAATCTAAAATCAAGACAAACAAAGCTGAAAAGATAAGAAAAATATGGCTCAAGGCTTTGATGAAAGATCAAGAAAATGGAAGATAGAAAAACAAGATATAATGGAAGACGGTAGAATTAAAAAAAAACCACTTGAAGTTTCAGCTTTAGAAGTTAAAATTAGCTGTAGAGGGTTAAAAAGAAATAGCTTGAATACAAAGTCTGCTTCAAGCAGAGTGACCAAAAAGAAGAAAAAAAAATGAAGGGCTTCTTTAAAAGAAGTGGCAACAAGATACTCTTTTTTAAAAAAAACAGCCTTGTTGCTGAAGTAGGAAAACCCAAGACGGAAGACTTCAACAGAGGCAAGTCTTAGAAGAGAGAAGGGTGGAAAAAAGACAGAAGATGAAGAGAGAAGGAAAAGGGTGGGGGGAAAAAAGCAAAGATAAAGAAGCTAAAGAAGTAGAAAAATTAGTGAAGAGGAAGGCCAAAAAAAAAAAAAAGGACTTAAACCATTCTAAACAACCCTCTACTTGCCCAGTGATAGTTTTTAGCTGTGGCGGTGGTGAACCAAAAATGGTTTTAAAGAGGGCCATTTTGGTTTTTAATGTCCCCAAGGACTTTTGTTTGGATATAGATATAGATATATATCTATTGGTGTTTAAAAGCAGTTTGGAGATAGACGCCAGAAAAAAAGACTTTCTTTTTAAAAAAAAGCTGTTTTCTGAACTGGCGTGAAGCTAGGAAGTCGGTAGATCCCCCCCCCCCAAGGAAGGAAGGAAGCCAACCCATTGGTGAAGCAGGGGAAGGAAAAACAGGACAAGCAAGCAAGTGGAAGAGAGGTCATGGGAAGATCCCTTTAGAGATGCTTCTAGAACAACCCAAGAATCAATCCTGTGTTAGGGGAAACCATGAAGACGACCCCGTACAAAGCCCCGTGTGTCTGTATCGTAGTTGGTAACCGCCTCATCTTCCGGCGACGTCTTTTTCTTTAGGGCTGCGCTGTTCGTAAATGGGGTTTGTCGTAAATTGGGGGTTATTCTCCGAGGCTGCTGGGGAGGGGGATGTTGGTCTCTCTCTTTACAGGTGTACTTAGTCGGCTGTTTGCTGGGAAGCTATTGGGCAGTCTTCGCAAGCCAACCGAGTCAGCAGTTCCTGTGCTTTAAAAATAGCCATTGTTTCTGCTTGCTCCCTCTTCTTTCCTCCCCCCCCCCAAAGAAAATAGCTAGAATCCTTGAGGCTGTGTGTAAACTACCCTCCCCAGAATGTGGGTGAGTTGAAATCCCTGGTGGGAACGAACTACAGCATTTTGGCAGGTAGCCGTATAAAAAGAGGGTGAGAATTGTATTGGATTTGTAGCCATTTGCCGGGTGGAGACTTATTCTGGGTGGCTGGGTGGGCATTGCAATGTTGTGTTGAGATTTTGTCCCTTCAGGTGTATGTAGAGCCAGAGGAATCCACAAAAGTCCCGGTGTGTTTTCATAAGGAGACAAAAAAATGCCAAGGAAGTGACTTGAGAGGATGACTTGAATAACTCCAGTGTAAACGAGCAAAGGAAGGAACATAATGAAACCCAGGCATGGCCGATGAAAACTTAACTCCTAGGAGGAAGTGGCTTCTTGGCATCTAGTGGGGGAGGAACCGCGCAGGACCATAAGTCCCAACTCCTTGGGTTGTAACCACACTCTTTTTTTTCCCTGCAAGAGGGTTAAGTATACAGATGTTTATAGACAGCAAACTTTGGGAGTGTTTTTTGGGGCGGGTGGGGAGGATAAATGCCAGCTTCTTTCTAGCTTCTCTGCAGGTACTATAGCATCCTCTGGTGGCTTGACTTAGAAGTTGCTGTTTACGGCCAAGACCACCCCTCCCTTTGAGGCTGGACCTCTTTCCTGGGAAGAAAGGACAGTGCCTAGAATTGGAAGTTGTTGTGGAATTGTGACCCATTTACGCAGCATTTGCAGAAGAGCTGGGAAGTTGAAAGCTAAGTTCCTAAGGGAAAAAAAAACCCACCAGCCTTTGATATGAAGTGGAGGGGAGCTTTTAATTAACTAGTATTGTGGGGGAGGGGAGAGAATAATTTTCTGTGTTCTTTAGATTATTTCTCCAGGATATCCATAATTTAGGTCTGGGAAAAAAGCCTAGTCTGGCAAGTAATTTTCTGCAGTAGAAATTGAGACAATTGGAAGAAATTGGCCTTTAAAATGGCAAATGCTTATACACAAGTAATTTCCAGCTGAAAAGCTGTGTATGATGACTGATCTGTAAAAATAGATCCAACTCCCACATTTCCAATTAAGGGGAGGAGAAGGAAAGCCCCCGAGAATATATGGATGTGGATTTTTCTGAAAGGAAGGCTTGGAAATGTAAAATTGGGGCTGCAGTGCCCAGGTAGGAAACTGACAAGTGAAAGAGGAAATCATAATCTTTAGATATAGTAGTTTGTGGTTCTCTTTTGGCATCTTTTCCAGGTACTTAATATCTCTTAAGAGACTTCAGGGAGAAAAGAGAAGGAACTGAATGATCCTGTGTGTATATTCGTTCCGGGGTAGTTTGTATAATTTTTGCAAGTAAGATTCTGCTTTTGATTGTTTCCCTTTTTTGTAATTCAAATCATTGGTTTTAAGAATGAGTTGCATTAATTCTGTAAGAGCCTGAAAAAAATTGAATGCTTAGTGATTGCAGACTTTGAGTACCTAATTAATACAACAGTAATCATAACCTCCATTGACTGCTCATAGCTCATGATGTATCTTGTCTTGTATGGGGGCGGGGGAGGGTGGCCTGGGGAACAACTCTTGTCTAGACCTTTTTCAGATCCGTCCTCAACATTAACCTGCTGAAAAGCCTTGGCATCATAAAAAGCAGAGAGCAAAATCGGTGCGAATGATAAAGGCAGAAATATCCTAGATGGCCTCTTGCTTGATGGAAAAGGTCCCAGATGTTTAACAGGTGAAAAAGCCAGAATCTCTGCCAACAGGGGAAAAAAAAAGATCCACAAAGCTATAAGCAGTGAAGCAGGCAAATTTGAAGTGTATGAAATCAAAATGTGAAATTCCCTAACCTTATGGAAATGAGGAGGAGCACATTAAAAACCAGTGCATGAAGGCCTGTGTCTACAAATGCAAATATTAACCAATTAAGAGAATCTTCAGGGAAAAAAAATGGCAAAAGGTGCTTTCTCTACCCAGCTGGCTTCAAAATATTTGATGTGTGAATGATTTCCTAAATCTTAAAATGGAATTGAAGAGAGAATAATGGAAAAAAAAAAGCATGGTAGAATTGGATCAATCGTCTTTGGGACTGGAGAGCAATTTGGCGATTTGTGTTGGTTGTTTGCCTCAGCAAAGGTTTGCTTCATTCCGCCTCTGGGAGCTGAACTGGTAACAGATAAGTTTTGACCATTTCTAAAAGAATTGCATGTTAGGGAAAAAGCGAGTTAAATGTTTATTTTCAGGGCTTTAGGAATGAAACCTTGGAATTTCATAATGCATTATAGCCCCTTTCAGGTTTTAAGATGCTTGCTGGGTTGCCTGTGGCCCCCAGTTACCTTCTACTTGAGCTACTGCTCAGTTTATAAAGGGTCTGTCTTACATTCCCCGGCCTCGACTGCCTTGCCTCCTTGTGCTATAGAGGCCACTTCAAGTGGCACTTAATTGCCAGCCCTTGCACACAACGGCAAAGGAGTGCATTTTGTATAGCCCTGTATAAAGTCTTGCACATAACCAATATTTTTGTACAGTAATAAAAATGCTCAGTATTTGCCAAAGGGGATAGGGAGTTGTAACTTTTTCACTGTTCAAATAAAACATGCTGTTTCTGGGTTCATTTTTAATTGTTACTTTGTGAATAGTTCTGTGGCATTTGGTGCGGGTGGGTGGGGTATTCTTCTTGATCTTTCAGAATCTTTCTCCATGAAACGCCATCTGATCTCTGTTGGACAAGAACAGAAAAATAGAGCTGAAGACTCTAAATCAGGCAGGAGGTTTTCTTTGCACAATGTTTTCCTCTCTTCCCTCCATCACTGAGAAAAATTATAAAATCCAGGCGCTTGGCAATACTATATAGTGATGATCTAAGTAAGAATGGTCTTCTCTCGTGGGACGATTTCTAAAATACTTAAAACTAGACAAGTTGGGGAAAAGTACTTAGAGGTTTTGGGGTAAGTAATATTCCTTTAATGTGTGCTAGCTTAGAAAGCTCCGTTCTACCCAAAAGTGTTTATCATTTGCTCAGCTATACTGGGTAACCCCTAAATTCATAAGGATCAAGTGTGTGTGCATTAACAGTATGAATAACACACCTAAGCTTCTAAATTTAGAAATCTGCATGCCACTTAAATCTGCTTGCATCCATCTCTTGTAGCACTAGTGACATCTGTTCCAATTCCACCCATGGAAAAGGGATTGGGGGGTGAGGGGGGGGCAACCATTTGTTTGGTGTTATGTTTCAGAGGCTTCGTGTACTGCATAGATGATAGCTATTTGCGAAGTTCTCCAGGGTGATTTACTCACCAGTTGCTCCCACTCTGTATGCAGTGCTTCCTGTGAAGGCCTTGGCAGTGAGTTACTCATGTAATAACAGCACAATTTTTGGCGCAGCTTGTG
>JANHFM010009624.1:4931-17311 GCA_032468115.1 Grayia smithii
ACTAAATTAACTGTTGTATGTCGAGGACTACCTGTATGTAGAAAATTAGCATGCCAAGAAAAGGGTTAAATTGTTCTCCTTTTAAAAAGAATCTGATTTCCAGCTCAGTTCTTAGAATCGATCTGATGATTTCATTTCAACCTTCCGTCGTGGCCTGAAGACGTGGCTGTTTGAACAGATAAGCTGATCAGGTTTTTAATTTAATTGGGTTTGTTTTAAATTGTTTTTAATATTAATTTTAAATTTATCTTAACTGTTTTTACTGTTTTTAACTTTTTGTGAGCTGCCCGAGTCCTTTGAGAGAAGGGTGGCATATAAATTATGGTAATAATAATAGTAATAATAACTGCACACTGTAAGATCCCTTAATTTAAAAAAAAAGCATGAGAGAGAAAGCTAACATTTCAAGGATAACCTGCAACATACTGGCAGTGTGGCCATCAGCTTCCTGTCCCATCTAATTATTTAATACATACAAAGCTGGTTTGCTGCGAAGTAAAGTACGACCTCTAGCAACATAATTATTTATAGAAATCTTTTGAATTTGAAGCCCCCACTCCTGTTATGGTAGAAAGCACTGAGGAGCTAATTTGGTTTTTGGTAAATGGGCTATTTTTACCTGGCCATACTCCACACCATGAGCGTTCTATGAGGTGGCAATGTCAGTCCTTTTGTGGATTGATACATTCACAACATGCTTCAAATTTCCAAATATTGCTGAGTTTTTGGGGGAAACACGCCTACGTTCACACTGCTTAATAAACCAAGCAGCTGCAGAAATATAAGTTGTCTCCTTCTATCACAGCCTAAGATGTCATTTAAAAGTGGGTGGCTGCCTTGGGCTTTCCCTGCCTATGGTAATCCAGTTTCTGCTCTGGTTTTGTTTCTGTTTGCCAGCAGTGTTATGTACTGAGGCTCTGAGGCGCAAACCTCTGCAGAGGGCAGCAAAGGCCAGGTTTTAGCTGGGCTCTGGGAAGAGGCGGATCCGCAGGCTTTTTCCTTCCTCTATTCCCAAAGATAGTATATTTCTTGTTAAACTGCTGAGCCTCCGGAGGGCCCTTTGTCACCCTCTCAGCAAGGCCTAACAGCCTGTAATCCAATTAACAGAATGGCTGCTGTAAACCTCTTTGCAGCTTTGCTGGGGGAAGCCATACACTCGGTAGTAAACACCAGATGATCTGTTGGCTGTTTGATTTCTGAAGCTGAGGGCTGAGCTGAGACCCCCTCCCCCAATCCGGCAGCTTTAGTCTGACGCCTCACGTACACTAAGAGGCTCCCTTCTTTATTAGCAACTCCTGTGACATATGATGTCATCTGGAGTTAAATCGCAGGTCCATCTTGCTCAATATTGTTTTTTATTTATTTATTAAAAATGCCGACTCTCCATTAGCACCAGTGTGGGAGTGTTATGTTGCAGCTCTTCTGTTATGGTTTTTAATTGGAGATAACAGGAGAAAAGTAATCCATGACCCTGTGCAAGCAGTTCTCTCCATTTGGCACTCACACTCCTCCCCACAAACAATGCAGCAGCTGAATGCTTCCTAACAAAGTTCAAATGAACTTTGAACATCCATTTCAACCTTCTTCTCTGTAAACTACGACTACAAAAGCATCCTGTGGAATTTAAAAGCTTATCTGCATCGATTTAAAAACTGGTCAAGCTCACTTGCTCAGCAAATCATAAAAATTGCTGATTCCATTTTGCGCAGAAGAGCTAGAGTGCTTCATATAGGTCAGGATTAGCCATATTGCGAGACATAGTGGTTCATGAATTGATCTAGAGGGCATAGGGAATGGCTTTGAAGGACAGGAGGAAGAGTCACTACTGAAGAAAGTTAGCACCCACCCCCTCCTAGAAGAATGTAACATTCTAGGAAATATTAAAAAGGAAGAATATTATATTTCTCTGGGTGAGAAAAGGAGAAACATGTTTTAAAGACAAAGCAGCTCCCTGCAGCTTCCTGCCCCCAGCAGATATTTGGTGGCCATTGAGGACTGGGCCAGCCTATCTACAAAAGCCCGCAGCTCCAGCCTGATGGGATTAAGACATGACCCTAAGGACATAATAGGATTAGCCCTCTACCCATCTAGGAACAGAACTCACCACATGGCTCCTGGGGATATTACATCAACCCAAGGTTCAACCAACCTTAATTCAGACAAAGATTACTCCATATGGGAGTCTGCAACCAATAGGATAGATGCCCTTGCCAGAGGAACAGGAAGCTCAAGGTCAAAGCCCAAGACAGGGTATAAATAACACTCACTCTTCACTCCTTGTGTCCAGCTGCCCAGGACCTAAAATCCATGTGATCCTGTTCACCATTAAACTATTCTTCCAAGCAGCCTCCATATTCCCAGTGTCTTTCTCCCAACCTGGAACTGAAGCCAGATGGACATTTCTTCTAATACTACCAAGTCAATGATCAGACAAGCACAGCTTGTGTCCTTTCCAAGAAACTTAATTTGAGAAAATGGCTCAGACAAACTCCTATTTCACATCAAGATAAAGAGGGTGGGTGGATGGGAGGGAAGCATATTCAGACTTGAAAGCTTCTGTTACTAGAGATACTACAATAAAAATAGTCCTGACCTATATGCCACTGGTTTCTGAATCTACCTCATAGGTCTGAAATGCACACTACTCTTATGTTTACTGTATTTACTCACTATAAGTTGATTAGATACACTCAACCTATTAAATCACAAATCAACACATCATGGCATAGTGCCATATATGAGTCTACGTATGTGTGCTTCCCACCTCACAGCACAGAGAACTGCATATCAGTTGGAAGGTTTGGCTTGCAGCCCAGCTCTTACAAATTGCCCACCGGTTGCTGTGAGTAGTCATTCCTAACCTTGAATTTTTAAGTCACTTTCTGTTCTGATATATGATTCAAACATACAACCTCAGCAATTCAGGCTATTCCCATTTACAACCTATGTGAGCATGCAGAGATCAGGTGCAGAGAAACATAAAAGAATCCAAAAGCTTAGAATAGAAGGCATTTGTCATGGTCCAGCACCCAAAAACATTATTAAAGTTTGAGGTGCATTTTTAAAGCCATCTAAAAATGGTTCAATGTTAAGATGGACATAGTAACACAACATACATGTTCACTTCACTTTGGCCAGATGTTTCAGATGTCCAATGTCTTTTAAAGGAACTGAAGAGAGACATCTTTTCTGTGATTGAAGATTTGTTGATATTTGCTGTGTTCACACAACATCTTTAGTCAGCTCGGTTAAACACCTAAGGCTGCATTTGCTCAACAAACATATTAAGCTTAAAGCTAAGTTTAATGTTGAACAAAGGAAGCCGTAAGTGTTTAACAACTGATTTTGGTTAGATTTTTTAACTCAATCTGCTGGAGTGAATTTTGCCAATTTGATAATCTTGTGATTCTGGATATTTAGGGAACTTAGGGAAATGGGTTAATTAGATAACTTGGTTAGACATACTATGTAAATGTGGTGATTTATAGACAGAGAATGAGATAAGGCTTCAAAGCATGTAATATTTCAAGAGATTTAAAGGGAATTCATCTAAGCCATAGCTCTTCTTCCTGAAGAGCAACATGAGTTCTCAGCTTGTTTCATTCCACTACAGAATTTTTAAAAAATATTTGGCATTTAACCACCCCATCACCAATTGTATCATGTTACAGCATTGCTACACTACAGACTTCTAATGATTTGATGATTAGGTGCCTTCAAGTTGTTCTCTATGAAGATTCTCAATCATCCAGGTCATGGTTATCTCAAAGGTGCTTTTCAAAAGGTTTTCTTAGCAAACATTTTGCTTCTCATCAAAGAAGCTCCTGAAGGAGTTGAAGAAGCTTCTTGGATGAGAAGCAAAACGTTTCAAGAAAAAAAAACTAAGGAAGTCCAGTTGCCTTTTGAAAAGCATCTTTGAGATTTCAAGTTGCTGTTGTTCCTTAGCATAGCTTTTCTCCACAACAATCTGTCTCTAACCTGGTCCTTCAGATTTTCCAACCAGGTAGGCATCGCCATGGCCATTGTTAACTGAGGCCATCCAACCTCTTCTTTCCTTCCACCTTTTCCAACATCAGAGCTTTCTCCAGGGAACTAAGATCTTTGCATCGTGTCCAAAGTAGGATAATTTAAAGCCTGGTCATTTGTACCTTGAGTGAGAATTCTGATTTGTTCAATGACCCATTTGCTGTCCAGAGTATTCTCAGGAGTGATTTGATGGGCATATTCATATAAGCAATATTTCTGTCACCTTCTAAGTTTTTTTTTGTCTTTTAGGTTTAATATGCATTCTATAATATCCTGTTGGCCTCCCATCCAAATACTAACCAGGTTCTGTCTTTTCAGTTAGCCAACATCAGCTAGGTGCTGCTGCCACTTACTGTCTCTTTATCATCTAACTCTCCCTCAAAAGACCTATCAGCTTCATGACTGTCCTTCATCCTACCTACCTCCACAACAGTTTTATGGCGTAGATTAGGCTAAAGTGTACAAGAATCGATTCAGAACTTAAAAGTGAGACCCCTCTTAATCACCTGAACCACGACATTCACCTGAACCACGACACACCACAATCGTTTGCAAAAAGGCTTAAGCAAATAAACCTTAGCATAACTGCAAAATATGCAAATCTTGTTAGTTTTCCACTTGGTTTAGGGTCAGCTGTGTGGCTTGTTCTATAGAAAATAGGATAAATTCAATAAACTGCACACAGCCTGCCAGCAGTTTAAATCCTTTCCTATGTCTGTTAAGAAAGTAGTATAACTGGAAGGAGATCTGTGGACAGGACATCAAGATGATGTCCGTGATGGTACGAAGTTCCACCCTGTTGTGATATATAAACAGGGAGGAGGATTCAAGTGCACCATCGGGGCCACCATCTAGAAACTTGGAGATCTTGAGTTCTAGCCCCACCCCACCTTAGGTGCAAAGCCAACTGGGTGACCTGGGGCCAATCACTTTTTCTTAACCGCTAGAAAGAAGCAATGGCAAATCACTTCTGAAAAATCTTGCTAAGAAAATGGCAGGGATTTGTCCAGGCAGTCTCCAAGAACGGGACACCATTGAACCCAAGGGAAAAAAAGCAAGTGCTACCACTTGGGGGGGGGGAGGCCCGCGAATAGGGTGAAAAAGTCAAGATGGCAGCCATGACGGTGCGCCCCAAGTTCCGCCCATCACGACACACACATAAAAAGGAGCGGGGCTTCCAGCGCATCCTCGTGGCCACCATCTTGACTTTTTCACCCTACACGGCGGACCGTTGGTACCATTCTTAAAAGGGGCGGCGGGGGGGAAGAGTCTCGCGGCTGGTCTCAGCCATGGAAGCTTGCGGAGTGACTTTGGACCGGTCATTGAATTTCTTCGGCCGAACCTCCTTCACGCGGCTGTTGCCAGAAGGGGGAAAAAGGAGGAGGAGGGACTCCGTTACGTTTAGCTCCTCAAAGGAAGGACGAAGGAGCCAGCGAAGGAGAATCGCTCCGTCGCCTCTTCGGAAAAGGGGAGAGTGAGCCGTTGGCTTCGAAAAGGCCACTTTGCCAGACTAAAGGCCGGACATTGGTGCGCCGGGCGAGGAATGGCGGGAAGATAACAGCTGCCTCTTCCTCAAGTTCGTCCCGACAAACTCCTCCCTGCAACGACTAGAGCAGCAAGAAGGCCCCACGGCGTTGGGCTGAGGCGCTAAACGTGGGAACAGCCCAGATGCGGCGGCAGGAGGAGAGGAGGGGAGGGGTTCGGCGCCGCCACATGCTGCGGCGGCGACGTGACGAGGTCCCCGTCCCTGCTCTCTTCTCCGGGACGCCGAAGTAGCTTTTGTCAAAATTGCCTTCTTGTTCCTCTCGGTTCGAGAAGCCGTTTTATACGCGAGCGCTTTTGCATATTCTCTCCTCAGGAGAAGTAGGCTCGGCGCCTCTGAAGATGTTTGGCGGTGCGGGGCTTGAGTTCCTCTCCTAAACTAAACGGGTGCCTCCTTTGCCCCCGGAAATGTGGATGCTCTAGAAATCTCTCTCTGCGATGTGTGGCCTTGATAAACCGCTGCACATCCTCGCCTTCCTCGTTCCTCTTGTTTCTTGGGAATCGATGGAGCTCATACCTCTTTCTGCCTCTTTTAAAATAGTGAAATTTAGGGGTGCCAGAGGTTGGACGTCCAGAGGTGAAATTTAGGGGCAGGGCAGGCAGGGGCAGCAGTTCAAGATCGCATTCTGGATCTGAGCAAAAGGAGCAATGGAAACTTGCCCCCCCCCTTTTGAAATAAAGAGACCTCTTGCTGCGTAATGACATCCCAAACCTAAAACAAATGGCTTAGCTCTGCTTTTGGAGAATATGGCACTCTTTCCTCTTGCATGGACATAGGTTGCTTGATCATGCATGGAAATCTAGAGCTCTATCAGATGCTCAATTGAGGGGGCCCAGCCCCACCTTTAGAGTGAAAGAGGCAGCCACCTCAAGTACGTTTTGTGTGTCTCACAGCAGAGTGGAGTGTTAGGTAATTGATGCCTTTTTTACTGCGGTGAAGGGAGAATCCTTGTCTCACATAGCATAGGCTGACCTAAGCCCAAATCTACCATGTCACACATCTTGCAGCTGCAACAATACATTTGGAATTGCTGATAGTATATCTTTATATCCCTTTAAACAAAAGAACAAAACCATGTTGGTTTTTTGATCAGTTGAAGAGAGATGCGAGGTCCTCGATTTACAATCATTTGTTTAGTGACCCTTTGAAGATACAACAGCACTGACAAAAGTGACTTACGGTTGGTTTTTTCACATGACCGTTACAGCATCCTCATGGTTATGTTATTAAAATTGGGGTGTTTGGTACTGACATGTATTTATGATGGTTGCATTTTGCTAGGGTCATGTGATCACCATTTGCAACCTTCCCAATCTGCTTCTGACAAGCAAAGTGGATGCAAAAGCCAGATTCACTTAATAACTGTGGCAAGAAAGGTTGTAAAATGGAGCAAAACTCATTTAACAATTGTCTTGCTTAGCAATGAAAAATTTGGGTTCAATTCTGGTCATAAGTTGAGGACCACCTATAGTAAAATATAAAAGAGTGACTGGGGGGAAGGAAGGGAAAATTGGAGAAACTTGGTAGAAAAATTAGTGAGATTTTCATTGATGAAAAGTTGAAATGTATGATAGAAGGAAATTTGAGGCCCATTTAATAATGTGCAAAGGGTAACTCAGGTTACTTCTGGAAGAGATTATGTCCATGAAACATAATGGGTGGAATAGACTGTATCCTTTAGGTTGCAATGAAAAACCATTTTAAATCTTAATCCCAAACACGGGAAGATTAGAATATTTCATTGGATAATGATATGTTCTTCATACATACTGCTTGTTCCACAACACTTTTATGGAAAGGGAGGTGTGAAAATGTGTCCATCCAGCAGCTTGTAGTCCATGACAGTTTCAGAGGTAGTCAGAAAAATAAAGAATGGCCACAATGGTCATGGTGCAATCAAAGCAATCCCTGTTTTTTATGTATGCCATGTCTCACACACATTAAAAAACATTTTTTTAATGTGGCCATCATCTTGGCTTTTTTAAACCATACTGTACTGTGCAGACACATTTGGTTTCTGTTGCTCAGTGCTGTTTATATACCCTCAGCCATTTCCTTTGTGGGGGAGAGGATTCCACTGATGCAGAGATAACAAAATGGGGAATCCTGTGTGGATGGGGAGATCAGAACCTAGTCAAGGTAGGATCAGAGTATGCACCAGGAAAATTCAAGATAAGAGAATTAAAAGTCCATGTAGGCTATGAGGTGGTTCCAGGTGCTCAAAATGATCTCTTGACTAAAAACCATTGCAAAAATGTAATTAATGTGTGCAGGTGTTACCCTCTCTCATCCCCAGAGAAAAATACGTAAGAACTATTTATATATGAGAATCAATCCTTCTGTCAGCCTTCCCTCTTCCATAATGGGAGTGATTGATGGTGAGAGAGGAGAGATAGATAGAATGGAGTGTCTTGGAAAGGGCATGTTGGCCCAGAATATTCTTTAGTGTTTTACTGTATTCTCTACAGATTTCCTTTGTTGTTAATATAGCATATTGCTAGAAGGTGGTTTTGCCTGCTGTTTGTTTGCTCCAGAGTAGCCCCTCCTTTTGAAATAATATATTTTACTGGGTAGGCAGTTAAATTATGGTGGAGGAAAGGAAGCTGCAAACTGGCTCTTTTGCTCATATGGCTGCATTTATGTGAATTCACCTCACAGTGGGTCTGCCCCACCCCCCAAGACATACGGTTTTTAGAGATCTTGAGTGCAGGGAAGAGCTGAAATGAGAAAGAAATCA
This sequence comes from Grayia smithii, assembly GCA_032468115.1. NCBI lineage: Eukaryota > Metazoa > Chordata > Lepidosauria > Squamata > Grayiidae > Grayia > Grayia smithii. The sequence goes on from JANHFM010009624.1 coordinate 13,238, forward strand.
AAGGCCTGCAAATGCTACGATTTTAAAACTGGACCCTCATTTTTCTCAACAGCAAAAGACCAGTAAAATATGTTGGAGAGAATAGCAAGTGTAGGACAGTAACAGTTGATAATGTTTAGATCAGGCTAGAAATAGAAATGTGCTGTTATTATATAGAAAAGGCAGCTTAGTGGAAGGGATTTTGAAACATGATTCCTTCTATCTAAATTATGTATTCTGTCTCCCCTCCCAACTTTATGAGGACTATGCAAAATTGTTACCGAGTTCTCATTTTTAATGGAATGGAATGTTAGATACTTGAAGTATAATTATAGCAACTGTTTTTATGTATTGTATTTCGAATGAAATATAAATTAAATCAAATTGCTTTTGTTCCTACTTCATTTCTTTTTGAGACTAAGCCTGCTGATCGGTAGAGTGTGGCCCTTGGTGGTGATGTAGATCCCTGTTCTAAGAGATAAGGCTACTTCAAAGAATAATTTAGTAGCCTAGATCTTATAAAAGTGATAACTTGTAACAGCTGAACAGTTGGATTCACCCAAAACATTAAACCCAGATTAATAAAACAAAATTGCTTTATTTACACAGAAAAATACTATGCTCACATAAATCATATTTGCAAGGACCTTGTAATAGTAACTCATGCCTTCATTACTATTCATTTGGACCAAGATAGTCTACTTGGGGCTGCCTTTGAAGTTTACTTAGAAACTCCAATTGATATAGAATTGATGGCCCTCTTATTGATAGATGTTACACAATTAAATGTTATTTGCTGAGAAGCTCTGGGTATAATTCAGGGTACTGTGTTTCATTTATAAAGTCCTTTATGACTTGGGACCTAGGTACCCAGAGGATTTTCTTCTGCAACCAGAGTTGACTTGTCTAGTATGTTCAACTTGGGAGAAACTATTGGTTGTTCTCTTCCTATTTCTGTAAGTAAGGGAAGGTTAAGGCCAGAGGTCTTGCTTTATGATTACAGTGTGGGTTTTATAAAATGGCTTCCCCTCAAGCTGGATTTGCATTCTGGGAGATGGTTGAAAGGGAGCTTTTTAATAAAGCATTTGGCAGTTAACTGGGTGCTGCCACTGATTATTGTTTAGCATTAATGCTATAGTCATGGGTATAATTAATTGCTTTGGATGATTCTGGTTCCACCAGTTTGAGGAGGAAGAGGGTTATGTCTCAGTACAATAATTTATTTTAATGTATTGTTGTCAACATTGACTTGTTGATATATTACCATGGAAGTTTTAATGGCTTTGATGAAGTAAAGAGTTCTGGAGGCTCCTGGCAGAGTTGGCAGTATACAAATTAAATGAATATATGCATATTATGGCTTAGCATGATGGTCTAATTCCTGCTAAGACAATGGCTGCCTTCCAAAATATGCTGAATTCTAAATTAATATGATCTAGCATGGCATGTTGTGCAGATACAAATATTTTATGCAGAGAGGAGAAGTTAAGCGGAGATAAGCTAAAAATTAATTTCTATATTAGGCTGGAGCATATCTTTACCAGTTTGAGGAGGGGTCCAAAAATCATGTGATCAAAGCCCTGTTCCTTTTATTCATGTGACAAGTAAAGGAGGCATGCCTTTGATTGCATGGCTGTAGCTGCCATTCTGGAAACCCCCCTGAGATGTCTCCTCTTGAGTTGTGTATCTAAATCCTCATCAATTTGCAGCCTCCTCGGTTTCTTTTTAGTCCTTTTTTCCTCATCCCCCCCCCCAAGCCATTAAAGCATGTTTTGAAGTTTCTTTCCTGCTGTGTTAAGAAGTATTCTAAGAACAATTGGAGTAATTAATATCAGTTTGTGCTTGGTATCATACCAAGCATCATCTTGCTATTGGATGGGAGACAGTGAGAGAAGTTGGAGATGCACTGTCGCCATCTGTGTGACTCCCCTTTCCATTTTGCTATGCCTCTGTATAAAAAGATGGAACCAGCTTTGCAGCTGCCATGGGGGTAGAGGCAAGACTAATTCCTTCTTCTAAAGCAGCCTTATTGTAAGGGGCTGATGGGCCGAATAGAAAATGTTTTGGGGCTAGATTTAACTGGAGATGATACAGGTAGTTGTTAACCCCTGAGTTCTGGAATCTGAGCTGCTATATGGATCAAGATACCGAGGGGTTGGGCTGAAAAGTGATTTTTTCACCACTCATAAATGACACTGTTTAGCTGCCAGATTTAGGCTGAAGGCTGTGATTGCTGACTGTGTCCCCGCTGTGGTGACAGCGACATCAACTCAGTGTTGGAAAAGCAATTGACTGTGTGCAGATTGTCCAGCAGTTGGGGGGCTAAATTGAATAGTCTCAGGCTGGATTTAACCTACTTGAAGCCAGCAGCTAGTCAAACCCTACGTTAGGGAACATTGAACATAATGTATTTTTTAAAAAGGGAAAGAACTGAAAATGCAGTTTTTGAGTTTCCAAAAGGTAGTTGCAGTAGAATTAGATATTCTACCAGTTTCATAAATTGGGGCTGAAGAAATGTTAATAAATTAGTGTCTCTCCATCTACTCCTTTCTCTTTTGTCTCATAGCTTTTTAAATGGAATGAATTGCTGAATTAATCCATTTTTAAAAAAATTCTCACAGGATATTGAATCTTTAATCACATGGGCTAGGTTCGCAGACCATGCTAAACCATGCAAAAAGTAACCAAGAAAACACTAATGAAGCTTAGCATTTTGTGCAAAAACAATCACAGGTAATACTGTATTAACTGACCTGATTAAGTATATTCAGTGCAACCTCTCCCTCCCTCCCTCTCTCTAAGCTTATTTCATTTGCTTTCATGAAGATGAAGATACTTGATTCTACCCCTTTTCAAAATTCTAGATCTTGATATCACTGAAGAAGTTAATCAGTTTACACCAACATAATTTTTTAGCTAGGATTTTCCTTTTGGATTTTGGAGAGGTTGGGCAGGAATTATTTAAACTGAGTTAAGCATATTTTAGGATGTATGCTATAGTTTTAATCAATCAGAATAGAACTGGAAGGGACCAAGGAGGTCTTCTAGTCCAACCCCCTGCTCGAGCAAGAGATCCTATACCATTTCAGATAGGTGTTTGTCCAGTCCTTACTTAAAAACCTCCAGTGATGAAGCACCTACAATTTCTGAAGGCAAGCTGTTCCACTGGTTACTTGTCCTCACTGTTAGGAAGTTTCTCCTTAATTGCAGGTTGCTTCTCTCCTTATTTGGTTTCCATCCACTGTTTTTGTCTTGCCTTCTGATGCTTAGGAAAATGACCCCCTCTTTCTTTGTGGCAGCCGCTCAAATCCTGGAATACTGCTATCATGTCACCCCAGTCCTTTTCTCTAGACTGGCCATACCCAATACCCAAGATTCCTGCAATCTTCATATGTTTTTGTCGCCAGGCCCTTAATCATCTTAATTGCTTTTCTTTGCACTTTTTCCAAAGTCTCAACTGTTTTGTAATATGGGGACCAAAACTAGATGCAGTATTCCAGGCGTGGCCTTATTAAGACTTTATAAAACAGTACTAATACTTCACGTGATTTTGATTCTATGTCCGTTTATACAACCAAGGATTGTATTGACTTTTTTGGCTGCTGCTGCACACTTCTGGCTCATGTTTAAGTAATCGTCCACTAGGACTCAAAGATTCCTCTCACAGTTACTGTTTTTGAGCCAGGTTTCACCTAATCTGTACTTGTACCTTTGGTTTTTCCTGCCCAGTTATAAAACCTTGCTTTTCTCCACATTAAATTTCATGTTGTTGGATAAGACCCATTGTTCAAGTTTGTCAAGACCTTTTTGAATCCTGAGCTTGTCTTCTGGGGTGTTGGCTATTCCTGCCAATTCCTGCCAGCTTAGTGCCATCTGCGAATTTGATGAGTTCCCTTTTATTCCCTTATCTAAGGCATGTCGCTAATTAAAGCAAAACAATGACATAGTAATGAGAAATGAAAACTATATAAAGAGAAACACCAAACAAACAAATAACAATTTATAGCTGTGTTTCTCAACCTTGGCCACTGGAAGATGTGTGGACAAAGCTGGCTGGGGAATTCTGGGAGGTGAAGTCCATACATCTTCCAGTGG
>JANHFM010009624.1:21718-35211 GCA_032468115.1 Grayia smithii
CTCACCCCAAAGCCTTGAATGATCCCACCCTGTGGCTTCACATGGATGTTAAACAGGACAGGGGAGAGAACCGACCCCTGAGGCACCCCACAAGTGAGGGGCCTCGGGGTCGATCTCGGTCCCCCCGCCAGTATGAACTGCGAACGGCCCGAGAGATAGGAGGAGAACCACCACAGAACAGTGCCTCCCACTCCCAATCCCTCAAGCCTTTGCAGTAAGATACCATGGTCGATGGTATCAAAAGCCACTGAGAGGTCAAGTAGGACCAGGACAGGAGTGACCTCTGTCCCTGGCCCTCCAGAGGTCATTCACCAGAGCAACCCATGCTGTTTCCGTGCTGTGCCTGGGCCTGAAACCAGATTGGTACGGGTCCAGATAGTCCACTTCCTCCAGGAATTAAGACTGATTTGAAGGCTGTACTGTATCTACATATATAAAAGTTGTTCGGATATGAAGTTTGGCTATTATCTTATTGACAACTACCTTAATACAATAATATTATTTGATGAAGACTGATTGATGTACTTCTAAGTAGACATGTCTAGGATTATATGTATTTGTCATCCTCAACCTTCTGCCCCCAGGTATGTTGGAATATGACTCTCTTCACCTCCAATTTGCATCTTTAGTAAGGAAGACTGGATTAATTAATGTTTTAAAAATTCACACAATTAAATGGCTAAGATTTATTCAACTGAGTATCAGCCTTGAAAAAAGAGACATGAATATTTCATTGCACAAAAGCCCAAAGGGAGATTGCTAGATCAACTTACTTCATGAAGGAGTTTTACAGCAGCAGAGAAGGATTGGTAACTCCAGATTTAGGGGAAAAAAGCCTGTCCCATCAGACAAAATGAGATGATTGCCCTGGAGAAATGTACAGTGTGTGTATAAAGCTATTGGCTGTCGTGTGGTGAAGGATATCATATCGCGTGTGGGATGAAGGCAAACTTGGGTGACTTTGTTTTTTATAAAGCACATTAACCAGGCCGAGTAATTGGCCTTTGCAGCATATGCTGAACGTGGATAATATGAATCTTCAACATTGTTTTAAATAGCAAAACAAAACAAGTATCTGAATTGAGATCTAGGCCAGGTACTGTCTATCCTCCCATTGACAGCTTGTCCACTGATATATTGTATATGGTGGTTTAAAACTAAGCTAGTTTTAAGAATTGGTGGAAATTGGCAAATCAAAATTTCCATCAATGAGTTGGAACAGAAATATTGCTTCATGCCTTTTGATTCATACTGTTCATGAAGGATTAAACTGTTGTTCTTAATCATTTCCATTGGAAGTCCAAAGGAAGTTACACTGCTTTGAACAGAGGTTTATTACTCTTTCAGAAGATCACTAGTCCTATGTGAAAAAAAAAAACCTTAACTAAGGAAATAAACGTAGCTGGTAGGGATGCCTCTTGGGTCACCCCTTGGAACTCCTTAGCATTGCCACTGTTAGGCAACTTGCCAAAATGGTGAACTCTATATTTAGCTCAGCCTAAAGAGAGCAATTAATAGCTGGTTTCCCAGTGGCAGGTGATACCAAGTGGAAGGGAAAATAAAGCAGGTGAATCCTCCAATCTTGTTACTCATCTTGGTCCTTAATAAGTAAATGAAAACAACTACAATTAGTCTTCATATCATTTCTGTCCCAGAATAGGGATCAGTAAACATTCAAACTTTTATATATTTCTAGAACTAATGCTTTAACCTTGTGTGAAAGATTGTGGGGAGTCTGAGAAAGGATGGAAGGGAGGGGAGATGTAAACAGTCATGAATAGAAGGTTGACAGCTTTTTGCATAAATAGCAACTCAGCCAGATGGTTAAGAAACCTGGAAAGAAACATTTTAAATCATTCAACTCCAACTTAATAAACTCTTCATAACAGAGGCTAGGAAATCCCTCTTACAGTTTTGAAGATTCTGTATTTACCCCCAGGCTAGCATTAAGAAGACCTTGCTGAAATCTTTGCATTTTTTGCTTCATTGATCTCACCCAGCTTTGTGAGCCCTGACAGACTATTTCTACATCTCACTGGGGTGTAGGTATGACTGGCTGAGAACTGCTGGGCTCGACAAGACCTGCTGCAGTCCTGTGCAGGTTTATTTGAGATAAAACACTTCTTGAATTCAGAGATACTTTCTCCTGAGTAGATCTACCTATCTTGCTGTGCATAAGATGTTATTGCTTTTGTGATACCAGCAGGCATTCACCTTCTGTGTTCTGCTTTCTGATGTCCAACAGCCAAACCAGGCAATCTTAGCAAACAATGGCAGAAAGAGAGATGGAAAAATCAAGTGTCCATTATGATCCCTCTTTTCACATTTGATTGTAGGCCAAGATTTCCTGACAATGAATTATTTAATCTCCTTAATGTGCAGTGAAAGCTCAATGCGCCTGCCAGGGTATTGGTCAGTGGCTCATGTTCTATCTTGGCATGGTAGCTGCTTGTTGGCAAGTGATCTTGCCCAAGGCGTATCCTCCAAAGGCCTTTCAGAGCCCAGTGAGCTCATTGCTGTCTCCACGACCTTCCCTAGGACTAGTGTCTGGTGTCTTGGGTTCCAGTATGGCTTCACTAAGCAAGAGAAAGAAATCTCAACCAATTCCCTTTAGAGTTGTTGCAATTGGATAATTTAAAAAAATACATTTTCAGAGAGCTTTGACTATAATATGATCGTTGTTATGACAATCCTGTGAAACAATACATCTTTCTGTCTGTATATTGCAGAACCTGAGAATGTCTTCACTAATTGCTGAAGGCCATTCGTGGCCAGATTGAATCCCAGGGTTGGCTGCTTTTCAGTTCAGTACATGGGGGCAGGAGAGAGAAAATGAAGTGGTGATAAAATTGAAATCATGTCCAAATCTGCTTTAAGAATCTCAGTTTCTCTTGTGCGCTACTTAGAGAGTCCAAGCAATGGGTAATACTCTCTTCCGATTGGCCATAGACTGAGTAAATTAGCTTGAACACTCCTCCTCCTTCCCCTTTTGCTCCAGTTTATTTACTCAGTCCGGCCTAAAGAGACATATTATTTTCCACTCTATTGCTTGGACTCTTCTAATTACCTTCATAGGCACTTTAAATTTCTTTTTTTATTTTCATTTTCTTATTTTTATCAGTTCTATTCCTTCCTAGAAAGGCAAGCCTTGCCTTTTAGACCCAGCTGGTCTGGGCCCACTCGGGTGCTTCCCCGTTGCCGTTTCAAGCGGCGGCGGCCATTTTCATTGCTCCAGCTGGCCTGTGGCCACGTGGAATATCTGTTCAGCGGCCCGCTGCTGCAGAGGCTCATAGAATTGGCAGGGAGTTCCCTGCCAATCAATCCGGCAGCCGGCAGCTTTGTTGACTCCAGCTAACAGGCATGCCATGCGGATTCAGGTTTTTTTGCGGATCGGAGCCACGGAAGAACTACGGAGGCAGCGAGAGGCTTCCTCACCACGTGGAACTCCCCTCGGGCACAGCATCAATGGATTTGCTCTCTCCATGCCACTTGTTTTGGGAGGCTGCAAGCCAAGGCGGCCATGTAAAGGCTTCGAAGGGCGCCATTTTACTTCTCCAACTGGCGCGCCATGTGATCTAATAACTGAGTGAGCCTCTGGGGCGCTAAGGAGCCGTGGTGTTGGCTCTGCATCGCGTGGGGACATTGGACTATGCCCCATAGTGTCAGTGGCCTGCTTCCTCCCCAGGTTCCCTGCAGTGGTTCTCAGGCGCCTAGAGGTTGTGGTGCCGGCCTCGTGCAATTTTATCTGCCTCCTCCCCACAGTGTCAGTGCTGACAAACCATGGTGTCGGCTTGGCGTTGCGGCAAAGTCTCAGCTTTCTGGCAATTTCTTCCTCTGGGTCAATTGCTCCTAAAATGGTGGAGTGCAGCCGTTCTCCATCCCAGGCCTCCTCCTCCTCTCTCAGGGAAGCTAGCCCACCTGAGGTTCAACCTTTCAAAAAAGGGAAGGCCCGAGCAAAAGGACCCACTACCAGGTCCAAAGCATCTGAACCTGCCCATTTATCTTCAGCTGGTGAGAAAGATGCACTGAGGAGGCAGCATGCCCTAGAAAAGCAATTTGCCAGGGCACAGGGAAAGCTTGAGGACCGTCTGGCCACTCCCGCTACTCCAGGTCCCAACCAAATGGTGACAGTAGCCCAGGTCTACTGACCCAATCCAGCAGGATGGTCTCCCAATATCTCCATTGAGGAAGAGGAGATTAGGGAGGAAGTTGCACCTCATTCTCCAGCGGCGACCAGCCAAGATCCAGGGCCATCTTCTGGCCGCAAACTGTTACAGCCATCTGCCACCTTTACCCCTACCATGGCAGGGCTCCGCCCGGAGGAGGAGAATCCGGTTCATTTCTCACAGGCAATGTGCTACATGATCTCACACACTATTCATCAGGGCATCGAGTTTGCCCTCACCCAAAGAGGCATTAGGGCTCCTCCTTCTGGGGGTTGCTCTGACCAGAGGCCTAGTCAGCCCAGGGAATGTCTGGACAGAGATTATGTGGAGGACAATCTGTCCAATTTTCCTTCCCATCTCAGTGACTCATATCTGGTGCAAGATGAGGAGTTTGATGACTTTAATTTCTCTGAGGATGAAGGGTTCATTCCCGACAGACCCTCTGTCAGCTGCCTGTTCAGGCATGATCTATTTAAAACCTTACTGTTTAAGGCTAAAAGCACTGCTAATATAGGGGCCCGTATGAGACAGGCTGAGGGATCTTTGGACCCTCAAGATCTCAACAAATTTCTCTTTACTGAACCTGTCACTGAGTAAGACACTATTCCAGTGCCCAAGTTCTTTGTTGACACTATACAGAGGCAGTTGACACAGCCTGGGTCCATGCCCTCTCCCAGCGGCATGGACAAGCGATTGTATACAGTGGAACAGGAGCTTGAGGACCTCCTAGCCTTGCCCGCTGTGGATGTTTCCCTGGCCAGTCTTGCCACGTCCACACTCCTACCTTCTGATTCAGTAGAAGGCCTCAGGATGGAGGACTGGAGAGCGGAATTATCAGCCCGCAGGACCCATCATGCCACTTCCTGGGCCATCCGTTCCGCTACGGCGGCTTCATTTTTCAATTGAACATCATTGATTTGGCTGCGGCAAATACAGGCAAGGGCTTCTCCCGATGATGTTCTGTTCCCTCCTTTCAGTAAAGCAAACAAATACATGAATGCAACTCCACAAGGGCCAATCTTTTCAAAATAGTCTTTATAATTAGGACTTGGCAGTCAGCACAAAATAAGCAATCCAAATACATGAGATAAGTCCTGGCACAAATCCAACCAGCTTGAAAGGGAATTCTCCCACGCCAACAGAAATACATGCACAGAAGGGCAATCACCCACCAGAATCCAAATCAAATGAATAGTCCAACAGATGTCTCGTGATCCAAAATTATTCAGAGTTTGAGCAATTGTTCATCACAAGGTTCCTGGTGCAGCCACACCCCTTTTTATACCTTGTGGTGTGTGGCCCAATCATTGACTCAGTTACTCCTGGCCCCTCCTCCTCCTACCCTGTTGCAAACATCTAGCCCTCTGTCTGTCCCTAGGATCTAGCCATGATTCCTCCCCACTGTTATCATTCTCCACCTGCTGTTCCGGATCACCCCCAGCTTGGCTTACAACAGCCGGCTCTTGCTGTGCTGCTGACGGGGAAGGAGGCCTTGCTAGAGAGGAGGGTCCTGGAGAAGGGGGCCTTACTAGAGAGGAGGGTTCTGAAGAAGGAGGCCTTACTAGAGAGGAGGGTCCTGGAGAAGGAGGCCTTGCTAGTTCTTTTTCTTCATCCTTGGATTCCTCCTCCAAGGGTAGGGCCTGCTCGGGGGCCGGAGACACAACAGATGATGCCCGCCTACATCAAGACATAAACTAATTGCAGCAGCTGAGTTCTCCACAGATGCAACCTTAAATTCGGCTAAATTTGCCTCGAGTGCATTAGCATCCAGTGTCACTTCATGGTGCCTATTATGGCACCGCCACTGGCAAGTGGACATGAAGACCAAATGGCAGTTGGCCACCACTCCAAGGGCGGTTCCCTCTTTGGAGAGGCGTTGCACCCCATTCTAGTAGAAGGAAGAGATAAAAAGAAGGTTCTTCTGCTCACAGAAGAGCTGAATACAGGTCATCCTTTCCTTACCGCCGGCTGCCCTTTCATTCGCACGATCTGGGGTTTCAGGTTCTGGCCTACCATAGATCCTTTCAGCAGGCCACAGACCAACCACAGGAGAGACATTCCTTCAGAGATCGTGGCAGACCACAGTCCAGATGCCCCTTTCGTGGCATCAGTTCCCGAGTCTTCCGCCGGGCAAAGTGACTATTTGGACACGCGCCCCATTGGTGGCCGGCTCGCCAACTTCGCCGACCATTGGTGTCGTACCCCCACCAATGCCTGGGCTTTGCAAACCTGACTCTACGTCTCTCCCTAGAATTCAATTCAGACCCTCCAAGACGCTTCATACAATGTTCAGTGTCCTGGGATTGCACCAAGAGAGCTCTGATGGAAGCCAAAATCAGACATCTATTCTCCATTCGAGCAATAGAACCTGTTCAACCGCAACATCAAAGTTCTGGCTTCTATTCGATTCTCTTCATGGTGCAGAAGAAATCAGGAGGCATCAGGGCCATACTTGATTAAAAAAAACTCAACATCCACATCAAATACTGCCGCTTCAAGATGCACTCCCTCCACAGCAGTCAGCATCAGATAGGGCGATCTTTTGTCATCAATCGACCTACGGGAGGCATACCTCCATATTCCAATCAGACCATCTCACAGATGGTTTCTCTGCTTTTGCTACGCAGGGACCCATTACCAATAGAGGGCCTTGCCCTTCAGACTTTCCTCTGCCCCGAGGGCATTTACAAAGATTCTAGAGGTGGTGGCAGCCCACTTAATGCACCATTCCCATCAGAATACAATGCTACTTAGATAATATTCTCATCCAGTCATCCACTCTACTGCAGACATTATCAGATATTCAAATCACTCTCCAGGCTCTTCAGGAACACAGATTCACCATCAATCTGGAAAAGAGCCAGTTGCACCCAACCTCCGAGTTGGTTCATCTCGGTGCCTAGATCAACACCCTGTCCTGTCAGGTGTTTCTATCCCTGGAGTGCCTTGCCAACATTCGAGCCACAATATGGCAGGTCAGAGCACTCAAACGAGTTCCGCTGCTGCTTCTATCCAAGCCCCTGGACCAAATGATTTCCTGCCTGGCTATTGTTCCCTGGGCAGGACTCCATTCTCGGGCACTCCAATGGCTACTTTTGCCCAGCCAGAGAGCTGGTCTCGGCAACACCAAGACACGGCTCACTGTTCCCCCACGAGTTTTCAGATCCCTGGCATGGTGGAGCTTGACAGCCCTGGAAAGAGGCTGCAGTTTCAAGGAACCCAACCGTTTAGTCCTGACCACGGATGCCAGTCTCCATGGCTGGGGAGCTCGCCTGCAAGACCAGGTGGCACAAGGAGATTGGTCCCCAAGGGATCTACTCAAGGACATCAACTGGCTGGAACTGAGAGCTGCCCATCTGGCACTATGACATTTCTGAGCCAGTCTGAAAGGTCAACATGTGCTACTCCTGACTGACAATGTAACACCCTAGGCGCATGTCAACCATCGGGGCACAGGATCCTGGCTTCTCATGTGCGAAGCAAGAGATCTAGGGCTGTGGGCAGAACACTACCTGCTCTCCCTTTGGGCGGAGCACATCTTGGGGGTCTCCAACACTCTGGTGGATTGGCTGAGCAGGGAGACCATCAGTTGCCTCAGAGTGGCAACTACATTCAGCCTTGTTCCTTCAGTTGACAGCCACATTCGGTCTGCCCCTGGTGGATCTCTTTGCCAGTCCAAAAAACGCCCAGCTTTGCCGGTTTTACTTGAGGTTCTGGACAGCAGGGGCCGAAGGCACGAACTTGCTCTGTTGCCAGTGTCCTCCAGGTCTACTTTATGCCTTCCCCCTGATCCCTCTGATCCCTAGAGCCATCCGGAAGATCCTGGAGGAACAGGCAGAGATACTATTGGTGGCCCCGTACTGGCCGCATCAGGCCTGGTTTGCGGACCTCGTGAATCTCTCCATTGCCCATCCCTGGAGGATTCCTTCAGACAGGATCTCCCTTCGCCAGGGGGTCATTCTCCTTCCAGACCCCCAATGGCTACAATTGGCCATCTGGCACTTGAAAGGGAGATAATTGGTTCCATAGGTCCCAGGAAGTCATTCTACCTGACTTTTGTCCGGATCCCAAGGACTCCAGTGAATGACGGTGGCACTCCTTAGACATCAAAAGAACAGCTCAGTTCAGGAGGACAGAATCATTATTTGTCTCATTTCAGCCCAGGTCTCTGGGTCTCAAAGTCTCACCATTTACTATTGGCCGTTGGCTCAAGGCCTCCATTTCCTTGGACTACAAGCTTCAATCGAGACCGAAATCCAACCACACCACGATCCACTCGACAAGAAGTGCGGCCACCTCGGCGGCTTGGGTCACTCAAGCCTCCATCCTCAACATATGCAGAGCAGCCACCTGGACTTCTCCTTCCCCCTTCATTCATAACTCTAAGATTGACAAATTTGCATTGGTGGAGGCAGCATTCGGCTGCAGAGTGCTGCAGCAGGTCCTTCCAGCAGAGGGGACCCTGGACATCATGACTCCCGCCCTAGGGATACTTAGCTTGGGTATATCCCATTGCTTGGACTCTCTAAGCAGTGCACAGGAGAAGGAATATTGGGCTTACCTGAACATTCATTCTCAGTGTGCTGCATGAGAGTCCAACCTCTCCCTGTTATACAGACCAGTCCAGGGTCCGGGACCGGTTGTGTTCCTTACAGGTTTTTGCCTTCTCAAGATCCAGGAATTTGCTAATAAACTGGAGCACAAGGGGAAGGAGGAGGAGTGTTTAAGCTAATTTACTCAGTCTCTGGCCAATCGGAAGAGAGTATTATCCATTGCTTGGACTCTCACACAGCACACAGAACGAACCTTCAGGTAAGTCCAGTGTTCCTTCAGAGAAATATTTGATGACACTTCTCCAGGATGTGTTGACAGGGTGGATAAAAAAATGTCAAGATGGTGATTCGCAACCATGTGACCAAAGACACACATTTTTACATTCATCACACTGCACATAAAAAGGGTGGAACTTCAATCACGTGGTTGTGACTGCCATCTTGACTTCTTTGGCAACCTCTCCCCTCAGGCAACCAGTCTATTTCCCTGATGAAGTTACCTTATCTGGAGGAAGGATGTGCTGAGATGGATTTATACTTCCTTCTCTCGTAAATGGCCAACTGACCCAGTACTCTGTCTCTACTGACTCCATTCAACCAGAGCAAAACATTGGTCCAGCTTTCCCTACAAATTGCCTCTCAAATTGAATACAGAGAAATAGAGGCTCCCATCTCTTTCTTGCAACTGTTTGCTTGCAAAGGGCTACCCCAAATTAGAACAAGGGCCAGTTTATTGCCTGCTCTGGGATAGTATAATTCCCTACCATCCATGTGGTCAGGAGACACTTGAGAGAAATTTATGCCCCATTTACATAGCTTTCTCTCATTTCCATAAGAACAGCATTAACATATGTGCCAATCAGAAAGACTAACTTCAAGCTAGTAAAAAAAAAGAAAAAAAAACTTAAACCATTTCCATTTTCTCGACCGAGTGTATTTATTTAAGAAGCAAATGCAGCAAGTTTCAGAACTGCCTGATTGCTTTTTAAAATAAAATGAGATACAGGATTAGCTAATAAAACCTTATTTTCCAGGAATCAAAATCCTTAAAGCAGCTCATCAAAATGGCATGCAGATTGCGAAGGACGAGTCCCAGAACGTAGCCACACAAAAGAGATACTCTTAACCCCCAGTTTAAAGTGAAAGTCTGATTTTGCAAAAGTAGTTCTAAGGGAAGTGAGCAGTAGGAAAGAGCAGCATTGAATTCAAAGTCCAAAGCACATCCCTAAAGTAACTGAGTATTTCCTGGGTTCACACATTGGCCAGCAAATTGGGCTTACACAGTACCTTCATGACACAATCTCAGTAAAATATATGTATGGGTTAAGGAGGCCATGCACACTTGCAACCACATGCAAAGCACTTTTTCTCTTTGGATTTTAAAGTACTGCTCATTTCTAATAAGCAAGATTCTGTTCGGTTCTATAAAAGGGGCAACTATTTTTAAATCCTGATTTTAAAACGGGCATTTCTGAGGGAAACAGTAAACATTGCTAGTAATTTAGGACCTTACCCAATTTGCATCTACTCACAGCACAAACCTACCCATGCAATCTTTCCCTTCACCTCTGTGTACCAGTGATGTTGCTGTCCTCCTGTCCCTGGTCCATGAGTGCCTTAAAGTCATTCTTAGCTGTACCAATATGCAATCAGTATTTTCTCCCTTTACTCTCCCACTATTCTAGAGCAGCCTTTAAGTGTGTAAAACTGTTAAGCTTTATAAGCCATTACTTTGGAGAGAGAATCAAGGGATTGCAGTGACTTGAAATTAAAGCAATATCAATTGGCAATGCAAATCATACATTTTGCTTTGGTAGAGTTTTCTGCTGATTTAGGGACGGACGGAGAATGTTTTAACACCCCCATTTGGAAAGGTCCTTAGAAACAGACAAAAGGGTCAAAGACGTTTCTCATAGCAGAAGTTTGATTGTAATGGGATCACTGCTGAAAAGACCCTCTGAGGCATTATACTGACAATCTAGTGAGCAAAGGACAATAGGAGAGGCTTGACAAGCTAGCATTAGTGCAAATGGCTCTTCATAGAACATAGGGATTAAAGATCACAGTATTATACAGATTGTAGGGATTAAAGACCACACACTTTCTGTTGGGTTTGGAAATGCAGTAGCAATCGTGTTGCCATTTGACTTCTAATAGTGGCCTACTGCCTCTGCACTTGAGTTTCCTGTTAGCCATTGTAGCTAATAGCTATTGATGTATTTGTTGTAAGGTTTTGCAACCCTTTCTTAAGCCTATAGCCATCCCCATTTCTTCTGACTGTAAATTATAGAAATTGCAGTGCTATGAGGTGTTTTTGCCCTAAAATCAACTATCCATCTCTAACTGGGCTATTCTGAATTCTGATGAGATGAGAAAGTTTGTTCTCAGTCCACTCTGTACAGCTGTGGCTTGGATGACTTAAAGCGTAGCCTTCAGGTTAATAATTCTTTTATATTTTTTAAAACTATTAGCATTTGCCAAAGTACTTTCATCATTTGAGGTGCTATCATAAAACAAGTTAGTTTCTAGCCAAAATAGAAATAAAAATCTGATGACCCCAAACTTCAAACTGAGACTTGAACTAGGGCTGAAATAAAATTTTACACCATAGGCAAAGCCACTGTATCCTTCCTAAATTGCTCCCCCCACCATAGCTCATCTCTCTCTGTTCTGCCAAGTTTGCTTTCAACATTTCTCATAATATTGAGGCTGGAAAGTGCCTCTCATCCCAGATCTCTCCCTGCCCGAGGCAACTTCCATTACACTTACTAGTGCTTTCTCATTTAATAAGCACTTAATATCTTAATAAACTTTTATTGAATGCATTAAAAGGAGAGGTTGTGGAACACTCAGTGTTCAGCTGGCTCATCGGCTAAAGCTTCTTAGGTGAGTGCTCTTTAATTGGCCGAAGTCATAATTTATTCACATTGAGAAATGTTCACACAAAGGGAAATATGACCCAGGTGGACTGTAGGCCCTGATTGGGTCTTGATGCAGAACATGATTCCTCACTCTGTCTCTCAGATAAGATATTAATACTCCTCATTTTGCTCTGACCTTTCATCAAAACTTTGCTGGGGGAAAACTCAACTACTATGTACAAAAGAAGAGTTAGGAGGTGCCAATAATGTGTTCCCCAAGAACTGTTTTTTTTATAAACCCTTAACTTCAGTTTTACATTCCCAATGAGAGTTCTTTGGGGACAGACGAGATCAATATTTGTTAGATGTGTACCCTATCTTTATTTTGCATAACTCAAGATACATGTTTCCTATTTTCTTTCCTATTTTATTCACAACAATATTCTGGTGAGATGGGTTAGCTGAGAGGGATTAGCCCCAAATCTCCCACCTGACTTCCATGCCTGAAGTAGGACTGGAACTAGTGCACCATCTTTGCCACCAGACCACCACACTGACTCAGTTACGATGTGCACCCTGTATTCTCAGCCCACTCATCTCTGCAGCAGACAAACTTATTGCGTTCAGGAAATTTCTGTCCTCAGAAATGCCCAAAGGGGACCTGCTAAAGCAGGGGTCTCCAACCTTGGTAACTTTACAACTTGTGGACTTCAACTCCCAGAATTCCAGGACAGGGCAGGAAGCTGCCTTATACAGGTAGTCCTTGACTTACTGCAGTTCATTTAGTGACCGTTCAAAGTTACAATGTCACTGAAAAATGTGACATGTTGATTTTTCTCACAACCGTTGCAGCTTCATGTAATCAAAATTCAGACACTTCTCAACTGATTCATATTAATGACAGTTACAGTGTCCCAGGATCATGTGATCACCTTTTGCAACCTTCTGACAAGCTATCAATGGGGAAATTAGATTCACTTAACAACCGTGTTAATAATGTAACAACTGTTGTGATTCACTTAACAACGTAGCAAAAAGGACATAAGATGGGGCAAAACTCAATGTCTCATTTAGCAACATAAAAGTTGGATTCAATTACGGTCATAAATTGAGGATTACCCATATTCTGCCAGTCCCTTGATTCATCCAATCCAGTATGCCACACCTTGACTAGAGGCAAGGAAAACATGCTAAGCAGTGTTATTTTAATCATGATTAGCTTTTCTGTTGGTTTAGGATGGGGTAAGGTCGGGTCAGGTGGGTAGGGTTCTGTATAAATATTGCATAAATATTGGTATCTAGAGGGCTTCCGGTTTGATTTCCGGTGCTGTTGACAGCCCTTTTTAAGGGCTGCTGGCACCACCGTTTGTAATGTTGGGAGGGCAGCGTCCAGCAGCTGTTCTCACCGGCATGATGCTGTCCCCTCGGGAGAAGAGGGGACAGCGAGCGTCCCAGCCGAGGTCAGCATCCCCCAGACCCCTGGATCGGTTCAGATTCGGGGATCGATTGGGGAGCCCCCTGGAAGCCAGGAAATGGCTCCGAACGGCGGTGCTCGCCTTCCTTGGGCAGGAATAGGCACCGGAAAATCGCTGTTGCATCTAAAGGGAGAAAGAAGGAATAAAGTACAATGCAAACGGAACAAGAAGGGGTTCTCTAATCGCAAGTATTTTTAAAAGTTTTTTTTTAACTCGCAAATGGAATTTTTTCTTTTTTTTAAAAGTTCGTGGAAAGTGCTGAAGTGGACAGAGAAATGGCATCAGAGTTAAAGCTGAAAGATTTTAAAGAGACCATTTTTTTTCCTTTTTCTTCTCTCTTCTTTTTTCTTTTTGAACTAACTTAAGGATTTTAAGATATAAAAGTTAAGATATATTTTTAAAGATTTTTTTTCTTGTGTGTTTATTTTTATTAAAAGT
>JANHFM010009626.1:18219-30057 GCA_032468115.1 Grayia smithii
GATTTGCAATCTCGTTGTGTAACTTCTGGTCAAAAGGAGGACAGGCCAGAAAGCTGAAAATATGAAATATACTGTGTACTTCAGTCAGCTGAAGTCGCCTGCAGTGCTGCACTCTAACCACTGCGCCACCTCGGCTCTTAACACAATATCATACAATCACACACGGCTAAGAAGAAACTGAAGGACCGGAGGAAAGGAAATTCAACTTACATAAACCTGTGGATGGATGATGTTGGTTCTACTAATGGGGCTGCCGACCTACATAAAGAAAGAGCAGGAAAGTTGTATGCTGGCATGTACACAGACACAGACACACAGACACAGACACACAGACACACAGACAGACACACACACACAGAGTGACCGGTTGGCAATTTTACAGTTCCCTCTCATGGAGCACAATCTTTTTTCTTTAAAAACAAACAAAAAAAAATTACAATTTACAATCACGGCTGAGCCCAACATTTTTCTTCAGCGAGTGATTTAAGTGAGTTTTGCCCTGTTTTACCACCTTTCCGGCCACGGTCGTTAAGGGAACGGCTGCAGTTATTAAGTGAGTAACATGGATTTTACTCTTTTTTTTTTTTTTGTGAATTCAGCTTCTCTCTCGATTTGGCTGGTCAGAAGGTCGCAAAAGGGGTGACGGTGTGACCGTCATAAATATGACTCGGTTGTCAAGCGTCTGATTTATTATCACATGACTGTGGGATGCTGTGACGGTCATTAAGTGTGAAAAATGGTCACAAGTCCCTTTTTTTGTCAGTAGCATGGGAACTTCAAATGGTTGCTAAACGTTATAAGCTGAGGACTATCTGTCCTTTAGCCACATTCAAGATCAGGCCGACTCCTTCAAGGGTTTGTATAGATTTTGAGGATAAAAACCTGAATTCCTGGAAAAAGTGAATGGCGAAGATTAGATTAATTCAAATAGAATAGAATAGAATAGAATAGAATAGAATAGAATAGAAATAAAATAGAATAGAAATAAAATAGAATAGAAATAGAATAGAAATAAAATAAAATAGAATGGAATGGAATAGAATAGAAATAAAATAGATTAGAAATAAAATAGAATAGAAATAGAATAGATTGGAAATGGAATAGAAATAGAATAGAATAGAAATAGAATAGAATAGAATAAAATAGAAATAGAATAGATTAGAAATGGAATAGAATAGAATAGATTAGAATAAAATAGAAATAGAATAGAATAGAATAGAATAGAAATAGAAATAGAATAGAATAGAAATAGAATGGAATGGAATAGAATAGAAATAAAATAGAAATAAAATAGATTAGAAATAGAATAGAATAGAAATAGAATAGATTAGAAATGGAACCTATAGAATCTCAGACAAGTGACTGTCCAGCCTCTTCTTAAAAACCTCCACTGATGGAGCGCCCACAATTTCTGGTTGCAAGCTGTTCCACTGGTTAACCGTCCTCACTGTTAGCAAGTTTCTCCTTCATTCCAGATGATGGGAAGCTGCCAAGCTGGCAAGATTGACAGCTTCGATGAGAGGAGAAAAAAAAATTACACAGATTCCTTTGAATGGTGACTTGGGACTTTTTTTGCGTGAGACAGGAACAAAAAATGAAAAGAAATTATACGTGGGTTTGATGATTGGAAAAAGAATAGGTAACAGGACAAAAAACAAAACAAAACCCCAAATGCGGTTAATATTTGAGTTTTAATGTTTCAGAGTACGGTAAGAAAGTTGGAAGGGACCTTGGAGGTCTTCTAGTCCAACCCCCCCCTTCCAGTTTCAGAATTAAGAGTCTTATGTTTTGTTTTGTTTTCAATTAGAGTTTTGTGTTTGGTATTAAACATAAACTGATGGGGGGGGGGGGTTTCCTGAAAAGAATAAAAGAAATCAAACTTACTGTTGAGGAAGAATTGCTTTTATCTGGAGCCGCGTACCGGAAAAATATCCCCACTTTATCAACAGACACAGGGTTGACAGCCTCCCATCCGTTGACTCTCACTTGCAGCTGGTGGATTCTCAGGTCGTGGGTATGCCTGGAAGGGTATTGTTTGAAAAAATAAATCAATCAATATATGTGAAGACCGAGGGAATGGTGTTTAGGAAAAGAGACAGGGCCCAAATCGACATCCCAAACGATGGGGAGGTGGAGGGGATGACGTCTGACATCTTTTTTCTGTATTACAACCTCAAATAAATGGTTTTAACGAAGTACAACATGCGTAATCATGGTGGGTCACTCATATTTATGACGGTTGTCAGTGTCCTGGGGCAGGGGTGAAATCCCGCAGATTCTGGAGAACCGGTAGCGGAAATTTTGAGCGGTTCGGAGAACGGGCAAATACCACTTCTGGCTGGCCCCAGAGTGGGGAGGGAATGGAGATTCTGCAGTATCCTTCCCCTGCCACACCCACCAAGCCACGCCCATGGAACCGGTAGTAAAAGAATTTGGATTTCACCACTGTCCTGGGGTCACCCCGTTTTCGCGACCTTCTGACCAGCACCGTCCATGGGGAAGCCAAGATTCACTGAACGAGCGTGTTGCTAAGAAGTGCAGGGACTTGCTTAACAGACGTTAAGCGAGAAAAGTTGTAAAACACAAGGGCAAAACTCACTTCGCCAGTTTCTCACTTAGCAACACAGCATTCTTTTTTTAAAAAAATAAATAAATCTAGTTTTGCCTTACCTTTTTTTAGGAAGAAGAAGTGCCCAAATGCAAGATAGCTTAGAACATATTCCTTATTTACCAGAACTTCTAATTAAAGAAGATGAAGTTAGAGGGCCACAGAATGTGATGCGGTATTTACCTAAATATGCCAAGCAACAGAAGAAAACGATATAAAAATTGTAACCAAACTGTACCAGCAAAACTGCAGAATAACACAATGGCCCATAGATTGGAAGAGGTCATGTTACAATTTTAATAATACCAAAGAAATAAGACTTAACAGCATGTGCAAATTATCATACACTATTCTTAATTTCATATACTAGAAAGATATCTGGAATTAACCAATACAATTAAAACCACTACATTGAAATAGAGATCTGCCAGATGTTCATGCTGATTTTAGAAATGGCTGAGGAACAAGCGATATATTACTGCTGATGTACAATGGATAATTGAGAAAGCCAAAAATACCCTCAAAAGTCATTGTGTGCTTGTTGCTTTTTGGAAGGCTTTCAACTGTGTCAATCAAGTTAGACAGTGAAATGTCCTTAGGAAAGTGGAGATCCCAAAACTTCTAATCACCACAACAACCTACCACAAGGACAGGAAGCTACAGTCAACACTGAACAGGGCTAAAGAGATATGATTCCAGATTGGCACATTGAGACAAAGCAATGAGAGGACCGCTGGTTTGAAAGTGTGGATCAAAAAGGCCATCTATGTTAAAATTGAACAGCCATCCCTCAAGAGAGGGAAGGGATACAATACTACCTATCTCCTGTTTACAATACAGTCCTTTCAGCAGTTCCAAGAAGGTTCCACACACTCTCATTCAGGTGACTCTGAGGATACAGTTAAACCTCCAAGTAGCCTCAATGACTCTCAGAAAGAGTGCTAACAACCAGATGGTTGCAATATGGTAGATGGTAACAACCAGATGGTTGCAATATAAATCCTTCCATTCTCCACCATTCAGCCAGAATTGAAGAAACTTCTTGGATGAGAAGCGAAAGGCAAAACAAAGAAAGTCCATTTGTCCCTTAAAGAAGCATCTTTCATGATCTGGATGACTGCGCATCTCCACAGACATCATGAGAAAGCTATATACTCTTCTCTTTTTATTCAATCTAAATGCTGGATAGATAGAAAAGCTGGATTTGAAGAAGATGAGAATTGTTTTTTAAAGTGAAGAAAGCAATATCAATAATCTGTGCTATGCTAAAGTGCTAACTCTTGATAGCTGAGAATGCAAATGAAAAGCAAGCTGTAGTAATGACAGACAAGAACTATGACACACACATTATATTGCAGGAACACAGTCGTTTACAATTGTGGCAAGATATAGATGTCATAAGTAAATAAATGCCAACTTGATATAGAGATTAGACTGAGAATCAGGCTAACTCTGGAAAGAAAACACTCAAATCCTCTCATAGTCATGGAGCTCACGCAGATCTCTCAGCTTGACTTACAGTTCTTATGAAGATAAAATAAGAAAAAGAGCTGTGCATATCACCTTGCGCTTCTAGGAAGAAATTTGCAATAGATTGAAAACCCCTTTCCAGGGATTAGGAGAAATTCTAGGGAATGAAATGAGTATCTCAAACCCCTGCACGTCCTAAAGCATCCACAGAAACCTTTCAAACTGACTGAATCATCCAACACATGTAAAAAAAGGGGGCTTGATATATTACCCCTGAGGTGCTGCAAGCTTCCTAAGTGGTGCTTGGAGACCATATGTGGCCTATAGGCTGCCCAAAACATTAGAGAACTAGATGAATCAATCATCTGACTCAGCATAAAGCTACATATAGCCTTGAGGCATTGGGAAAAACAGCTGTTTCTCACCACAGCAGGAAAACAAATTTTGTGTTTGGTTTGCAAATTGCAATATGCCAGCACAGTTTTTCAATCTTCATCAGGCCACAGCTGCATCAAACAGAGAAAATCATCTTTGTATGATAGAATCCAGACTAAAGCAGGATCTATGGGCTCAACTTTGTTTTCAACAAGTGGCATACTCCTTACTTTCTCCTGATTACCCTGACTGTTAAAGGCTGCTATTTAGGGAGAATGTTTCTACCTGGTTCTGCCCTCATCCTAGTAAGATGGATGTTTTATGAAGATTTGCTCTGTGAATCGAGTTCCACAAACCTTCCTTTCCATTTGGACTCATCTGGTTGTTTGAGATCATGTCCTTCTGATAGTGTTAAAGGAAAGGAAAGCTGAAGTAAAATCATAAGCACAGCCATGGTCATGTGATTTTTCATTTATTGACTGCTTCATTTAATGACTGAGGTACCGTTCCCAATTGCATTCACTAAACAGAGCCTGCTTGTACTGTAATGATTTATCCTACTACTTATGTTAGAAGTACAATTATATATACAGGTAGTCCTCAACGTACAACTGCAATTAAGCCCAAAATTTCTGTTGTTAGGCAAGACATTTATTAAGTGTGTTTTGCCCCATTTTACGACCTTTTTCATCACAATTGTTAAGTGGATCACCGCAGTTGTTAAGTTAGTAACAAAGTTGTTAAGTGAACCTTGCTTCCCCGTTGATTCTGCTTGTCAGAAAGTCAGAAAAGGTATGATCACAGGACATTTTAATCATTATAAATACAAACCATTTGCCAAGCAGCTGAATTTTGATCACGTGGCCATCGGGATGCTGCAATGGTTGTAAGTGTGAAAAACTGTCACAACTCATTTTTTTCAATGCCGTTGCAACTTTGAAAGACCACTACCTGTATATATAATAAGATATAAAACCACGGTCAAGCAGGACTACACAGGCAACATTCATTTGAAGGAGGCATTTTTCTCAGGGCATAATGAAAGAATATTTAATTTGAGAGCCATTACAACCCAAATTGTATAGGATCCCTTGATGTTGCCCTTAGAGGATCTAAACACACTGAAACGGAATAGTATTCTGAGGAGAAAAATTCAATGAAACAGAAATAAATTTATATGGGTGAACCTCTTGCTGCCTTCTGGGTTTTTTTGTGTGTGTGTGTTTTTTTTTTTAAATCTCATAACCTTCCCCCACACCCAAAAATCCCACATCTGAAGAGAAACAGCATGAATTATACATTCCTGAGAAACAGGAAATTATACGCTCTAGAAGATATCCAGCTACCTGCTATGGAAATAGGACAGAGAAAGCATAAATTAAATAGTGTCTAGGGTAGAAATAAAAAATGAAAACATATTCAACATTCAATTGCAGAAAGAAGTATTTTAGATAAATGTTATTCCACAAGCAGAGCGCCTCTTTCTTCCTATTTGTTATTGATACAAAGTTGCATTAGAAAATAAGATGGGCAAAATTCAATTTACATTTCAAATTGTCATTTCTCTGATTACTTTGGACTGGCTTCAGGAAAGACTATATGTCCTAAATACATGTTTCTTTGGAGTATAGAGAAAAACAACCTCTAACCATCATTTTCTTGCAGATTTAAAGTGAGATATTGCCAAATATTGTAGCTCTCAGAACTCAGATGAAAGCGAGGGCAACAGATTTTGCAGGTTAGGTTATTTTCAGACTTGCCTTTTGTTCTCATCCTACCATCTCGCCTCTATTAAGCTATATATAAAAGCTTGCAAACCATCACAAGTGATGAAATATAATTTCTTATTGTACCAGCAGAATGAGCTTTATGGTAAAAATTCAGTAACCCAACCAGGCTAAAAAATATAGTTTTGATGTTTGATGTCTGAAATTTTTATCCCAGCAGCAGTATTGAATATTGGAGGTTTTTCTCTCAGAAAAGTATCTGTTCATTTGTTTTGTACAGTATCGGCCTGATAGAATAGAATAGAATAGAATAGAATAGAATAGAATAGAATAGAATAGAATAGAATAGAATTCTTTATTGGCCAAGTGTGATTGGACACACAAGGAATTTGTCTTGGTGTATATGCTCTTAGTGTACATAAAAAGGAAAGATACATTCATCAAGAATCATAAGGTGCAACACTAAATGATAGACATAGGGAACAAAAGAGGCTAGCAAAGGCTATGTTGCTTCTCTGAGTCTGATCTTTAGAAAATGTGGTTATATCCTTCAAATATTTCCTCTTACCATCAACTATATTCTGCCCAGCCACACAACCCTCAGCCCACCTCCCAGGTTTGGTGTCATCTTGGAGCAAGGTTGTTCTAGCCCTGTTCACACACTTAATATAATCTGGGAATAGTTTGTCACAAATGCAATATCAAGTATCCTTGTCCAAAATTCTTAAGCCCATGAGATACACTGACAGTATATCTCCCTGTATTCCAAAGCAATTTGTGGCCATGCTGAATTCTGGGAGTTGTAATTCCACCACATTTGAAGGGCCATATTTGAAGGCCCTTCTCTCTTTTGACAAAGTTACCAACTTTGTTTTAAAATCTTGAATGTTTAGCACTTGATTTTCTGAGGGACCACTTATAATGTTATGAACCTATCTGAGTGCTGTGACATTCCCTGTTAAGGATGCCCCCGTTTTCAGGGATTATTTGTTATGCATGCAGGAAAAGATCTATATTTCTCCCAAGGTGAGGAATGTGATCCTCTCATTTCTCCGCCATTACATAATGGTTTCACCAATATTTAAAATGAAATCACTTAGTGTATCTCTATCGTTTTTTATTATATTATGTTATGATTCTTGTTTTCTGTTAGTTTTAGGGTGTAGGAAGCGGCCCCCCAAATTATAATATTATTTATTCTTAATATTAAAAAGAGGCAGAATATTATATTTCCCCAAGAAAGAAATGGAGAAAAATCTTAACAAAGGCAGAAAGCAGCCCCAGTTTTCCTGTCATAGAAAAACAGCTTCAAACTAAAAAGCTTGAAAAGGCTGACCTTTAGCAATGCAGTTTTTGTATCCATTCAGAAAGACTGGGCCAATCTATTAATAAACAAAATACCTTCATTCACAGCTCCAGCCTTTGGTGCGAGCTGATGGGATTAAGAATTTACATTCCCCCACCCTAATTCTAAGGACAGGACATGACCTTTAGGACATAATAAGTTTAACCCACCACCATTGAAATAATAAAAGACACAAGGCTTACTACATTGTACAACCCGCTGGAGCATCTCAAACACAAAACCCCAGAACCCTATAAAGATGCATCCACTCACTCAGCCATTTTGTCAGCCACCCCAGAAACATGCTGCTGTCACTGAAGTTTCTGGAAACCAAATAAATAGAGACCTTGTTTCCTTGTAGCCAGCCTTGATTTTTTTTCTCCCAGCTTGGAATTGGACTGGATTTTTCTTCCAACAACGGCAAATAAAGTTTAGCTACTTTGATCATTCTGTTGGATGGAAGTTTAAATAAAAGAAGGAGCTATTAAATGAAATGCAAGCACATTTTTTCTACCAAATGCCATAATTTCATGAAGGCTTAACAGCAAGGAATGCTTTTTAAATCTTTATATTTGGGATTGTTGTTCTTTTTTTTCCTATACGTAGAATTTGGCAATTTAAGAAACATACTTGTGCTCACTTAAATTGAAATAATGATTGGATTAGCATTTTTATAATGTTGTCACATACTATACACAAAATGTATATAATTCTAATATAAATTAGTTCATGTTGGAAGATGTTTCCTCTGCCTAATTATGTTAAAATTCAAAGGTTATAGCTATCAAACAAGAAACCTAGGTTTTGGTTTCTTCCAAATTAATACATCTAACTCTTTTTTTTTTTTTAAAAAAAAAAAAAAAGCTTTTTCCAAGCTTTTCATAGCTTTTTTTAGAGCTATGGTTCAGACTGTTGTCATTAATACTAAATAGGTATCTGTGTGATATGCAGTTAAAATAGGGATTTAAATAGGATTAATTCAAATGAGAATTAGACTGAGGAATTGAAATCTATCTTCATACATAAGGATTAGAAATGTAACCTAACATATTCATAATGAGGAAAAAATTACTTAGCTGCCAGAATAGTTTGTCTCAGAAACTGTTTCAGTGAAATTCAATTACTCATTTCTAATTAATAATAAAAATATGTTCTAATGTTTACTATTCTGTGAAATTTCAGAGATATGCAGAATATAAAATAGCATCCACATTCTCTTAAATCATAACATATTGGTGTACTGTATTGTACTTTAGATTTTATATTCTAAATAAATTATTGTTTAAAGATGCTTACAAATAATGATTCTTACTGATTCAGACAAAAAATAATAATAATGTCCAGCTTTCTGCTTCTACTACTGGTTAAACAGATGATCTTAACCAGGCAAGAAACATTAGTAATTTCCCACACACTTACTATATGTTTTACTCATGCAGCTTTCAGATTGATATGTTCCCTGGTATTTCTCTCAAATTTGTCCATAAAATGAATGCAGTCTTAAGGAAAGGCATGAACCAAGGAATTTTGCAGAAAATTGTTCCAGAGGAACCCTTACTGCTTTCCTGAAACTTGACCTTTCTAAAGAACTAGATGTATTCTCTAAGCAACAAAGAAGTAATTCCAATTTATTTAATCTACAGCTTGATTTAAGATGGCCTTTCTCAGTCTGGTATCCCTCAAATGCGTTAGGATGGCTGCTCATACAATTCGAGCCAGTGCAGCCATGCGTATTTAGCAAATTTCTGTGGCTATTCATGGAGCATCTACAGGGCAGGCAAAAGTATTAAGTATAACATGGGACAGTCATATAATCCCTGATGGCAATTTGTGACCCTAGAAATACAATTTTATTTCAGAAATCCTC
The DNA here is from genome assembly GCA_032468115.1 of Grayia smithii. NCBI lineage: Eukaryota > Metazoa > Chordata > Lepidosauria > Squamata > Grayiidae > Grayia > Grayia smithii. The sequence continues at coordinate 27,612 of JANHFM010009626.1, forward strand.
TGGAAGCAAGCAGATACCTAGTAACAGCCATCTCTTTTTTGGTTGGTAGTGTCAGGCACGAGCAACCAGATCCACATGTGTAGAGTTCAAGCTAACTACTTTATTATATTCAGCTTCATTACACAGGAATCTTCCACAGAAGACTGCTTGTCTTCTGTTGAGAACAAATATATAAGGCTCAATGAAGTATGGAGAAAATCAATTCTGGATCTTTTGTGACTATGCAAGGATTCAAGGCTAATTCCTCACTTGAGTCCTTCTCTCTGCCTGCTTGGCTGGGTGCTTCCCAATGGGTAGTCTGTTGGAGAAAGAGAACGAGGAAGGGAAAAAAGGAAATAAAGGAAATGAAAAGGAAGGAAGGAAGAAAGGAAGGAAGGAAGGAAGGAGGGAAGGAGGGAAGGAAGGAAGGAAGGAAGGAAGGAAGGAAGGAAGGAAATAGTGTGCCCCTTTTTCCACTGCTGGCTTTGGCCTCATCTCCTGCCAACTTGTAGCTCAATGAGGAAAAAAACTTGTCCTGATATATAGTAAACATTTTCTATAAGGAAGAAACAATCTTCTCAAAGGTTAACACAATGGGAATGCTGCTAGGTTGCTAGGCTGTAGACATAGCAACAGCTTAGCATCAGCTGAAACTTTTGCAGAGGACTATCAGCAGCTAGCGGTATGATTTAAAAAAAAAAAGTCACATAAAACTGCCATGTTCCATTATCTCATCAGTAATGAAGTTTCTAATTACGTCCTTCGTTTGCTTTCTTCACTTTTTTTTTTTTTTTGCATTTTATCCAGCTTCTTTGGTGCAATCAGTTTTTGTTTTTTTTAACTGGTAATTGCATTGTGACCAGAAAATCAGTCTGTAGTTATTTGCTTGGGGGCAAGTTTTGACTTAAAAGAAAATACTTCACGTTGTGAGTTGTTAGATACAGTATGTAAGAATGGTTCCTTTAAAAAATTTTTTAAAAAAGAAACTATTATTATTCAAAGAAAAATACATACATCATAGCTTTATTCATATGATCAGACTCTACTTGTTCAGATAATAAAATAATTTATTGTGGCCTGTAGCAGTGTAAAAAGAAATAATGCTTATTGCTTTTTTTTCAAATAGTATAGCATTTCAAATGTGTTTTCTAATCAGAGTTGCTCTTTGTTTCTTTTAGCGCTACTTTTTCCCATTCACACTTCAGCAGATATAAGCCTTCTAGTACAATCCTTATGGGCAGGGGGAAAGGGAGAAAGGAACCTATGACACTAATCTTATATTTTAGAATTAGCTGGTTATATCAAGAAGCATAACACACACAGGTAAATAATTATAATCAAGCCACTCACTTCAATTTGCTTCAAAATATGCCACTTCAAGCTTTATTACTTGCTTCTTATCCTGTTGGAAAATAGTTTGGTTCTGTTTACCCCAAAGCAATTTACAAGAAAATTATGAGTTTATTGCTCCCTGATGATATCCTAGAGCCAAACTCAACCCAATCCATTCCTTGAATCATTTAATACTGATGATATTACTTTCTACTAACAATAACAATTATAAAGTAATATAAATAATAACTGTAATAATGCATTATTACAGGGCTAATTTCTACAAGGAAGGGGAATAAAGATAAAACCTGGCCATGGTTTACAAATGGACCATTAAACAAAGAAACTGAAGATTTCATTTTGGTTGCGCAAGAGCAAGCTGTTCAAACAAATGCAATCAAGGGCAGAAATGAAAAAAAAATCATCAAATTATTCAAAATGCAGATTGTGCAAAGAAGCAGAAAAACCAGTAGATGGTATATTCGGCTTGTGCAAGAAGATCACACTGCCTATTATAAACAATGACATAACACAGTTGCTAAACTAATTCAGTGGAACATCTGTAAAAATTATCATGTGCAGGAATGAAAAATTGGTGGGAACCCAGGGTTCAAAAAGTAGTAAAAAAAATGAGCAGGTTAAAATACAGGTAGTCCATAGTTGAGCCCAAAATTTATGTTGCTGAGTGAAACATTTGTTAAGTGAGCTTGCCCCATTTTATGACTTTTCTTGTCACAGTTGTTAACTGAATAATTGCAATTGTTAAATTGGTAACATGGTTGTTAAGTGAATCTGGATTTCTCATTGATTTTGCTTCTCAGAAGATTGCAAAAGCTGATCACGTGACCCTGGGACACTGCAACCATCATAAATATGAATCAGTTGCCAAGCATCTGAATTTTGGTCACATGACCATGGGGATGCTGCAATGGTCGTAAGTGTGAAAAATGGTCATAACTCACTTTTTTCAGTGCAATTGTAACTTTGAATGGTCACTAAATGAACAGTTGTAAGTTGAGGACTACCTGTACAGACTGATAAAAGTTTTGGCTCATAACCAGGGGTGAAGTGCTACCGGTTCAGGGCGGTTCTCCCAAACCGGTAGTGAAAATGCTACTAGTTCACCCAAACCAGT
>JANHFM010009628.1:86801-100051 GCA_032468115.1 Grayia smithii
TATAAGACGACCCCCCACTTATCTGAAGATTTTAATGGGTTAAAAAGTCATCTTATACGCCAGAATTTACGGTACATATCTACATATATTATATTGTTTCAAAATTTAAATTGGAGGAAAACAAAGAAACTTAAAATGTATGGATAGGACATTCTCTTAATCATGGAACTACAGTGTGTCTGATATACTGAGAAGAGGCTTTTCTATAAAATAATATTAAATATAATTGAACTGCAGATACTGCCAAATTATAAATAAGAACATTAACAGTAAAGATGTACCAGCTGCAGGTCAAGTCATAAACTGAAGTAACTTGCCTGTGTCAATAATCAATCTTCAACATCCGGATTCATCAAATGAAACACTGAGTACTTTAACATTGTCCCTTTACTTGTTCCAAATGTCACTGTGAGACTCAACGCCTGTGTTAAATCTATTTGCAAATGGCTAATAATTACTATTAGCTCATGTTCTTAGTAACAGCTAGCCATCAATGGAAAATGTCATTTGAAACTAATCTTTTTAGGTCAAAGGTGGGAGTTAAAGTCTTATGCGGCCTACCAAAATGGGGATGCACTGGAGTTATCCCTAGCATTTTAAGATTGGTATCATAATAAAGTGTAGATAATAATATGCACAAATTCATATTCCACATTCATTCTGAAACAATTTCAGGCATTCAAAACAGCCTGAAGAACACAACTGCAAAAGGTTAAAGAGTAAGTGATCCTGGATGGTTATTTAATTATTATTCCAGAGAATTAGTTCAAAAGGCTTAGCAAATCAGCACTCTGTCCTAAACTGATCAGATAACTTTTAGGTGTGACCTGATCTTTTACTAGAAATTCTGGGCTACATCCCTCCACCAAATGATTAGTACATATTCCTGGGATTTAAGGTTAAACTATATAATATGTAAAAAATTATGTAGATTGTCTTCTAGTTTTTATTTTTTCTAATGTATGGATAATGAAGATCAATCTGGATTTAATATAAACAGTAGGAACATCCTAAAGTTTTCCACTCCAGAGTCTGTTTCCCAAATTAGCATTCCTTGTTTCAATACCAATCAATCATCTATAGACAGGCAATAAGCTACACTGTTATTTCATTTATTCTGACCCACTCAGCTGAGATGCTCAATTGATTGATTGAACATCTGATGACAGTCAACAGACTGACCATCCATCCAACAACTTCCATATACAAATCAATAGAGCCAGATCACGTTCCAGGAATGATTACAACAAAAAACACCACTGTTTTGTCATTTAAAGCTCATAGTTCAACACACTAAAATCAATTATTAATAAACAACAGCCCATACTGGTCAATTCAGGACACACAATAAAGACAAAATAATATCAGTGCTATAGTGGTTAAGGCATCAGACTAGAGACCAGGAGTTCTAGCCAGCTAGGTGACTTTGAGCCAATCATTGTCAGGAAACAGATAGTAACAAACTATACTTCTTAATTCATGCCAAGAAAACTGTGGGGACATGTGCAGGTAGTAATCACAAACCAATACTAACTCAGAGATATGCCTATACACACACACACACACACACACACACACACACACACAATCAGAGCACTTCAACCTCCTAAGACCTTTAAAATTTCAAACGGATATTTGGAGAAAAGAAACTTGATTAGTACAATTAAGTGAGACATCAAAAGATTTGAGGCTATCTCAGAATGTCCCAGCCAAAAATGGATTTTTTAGTCGCAATACTATTAATTGATGAGGTACTTACAATCTCTTTCACATGTAACTTGCATCTATATGACTACCCTGCAAAAGTGATGCCTTTTGCAGATACTATTAAAAGCAAGAAAGCATGGGAGACCCTGACTGCCATTTCCAGTTTGTTATTTTAGCTAATTTAGGATCATAGAGTATAACTATATGATGTAACTCTGAGAATGTGAAGAACTAATGCCAGCTACAGTAGATTTTATAGAGTTGATTAAACATATATTAGGATCTGAGCCAGAGTTGTTGCCCAACAGTTGAGGCCTGTTGCTTCACCAAAGAGTTTTTCAACCTGGTATCATACACAAATTCGACAACTTTGATGACTATAAATTTGGGGGGAAATTCCGTTAAATGAATGCTATTTTTAGAAATCTATAAATGACAGTGATAAAATGAGATGGTACAAGGTATTTGTTCTATGTTTTTGAATATTACTATTAACTATTCCACTTTTCAGTGGCTTACCTTCTTGTAAATGGCAAATATTGTTCCTATTGAGGCTAAACAGTCTATATTGGAGGAGCCATCTAATGGATCAAAGCACACCACATATTTACCCTGAAAGAGGAGAAACAAAAGCAGTCTTAAAACAGATATTAGCAGGTACAATATTCATTCATGGTTTAGCTAAAGCTAATTTAGAAAGTTAGTGGTCCTGAGAAATCTACTTTAAGCAGAAGAACAGTCTAAAGATGCATTTTTATATCAGAGAGGTGATGAAAAATAGACTATTATATGGAGAATACCAACTCCCTACAACCAGTATTGTACTATATAATACTCTACATTTATATAGTATAGCTTGTACTGCATCCCCCATCCCCCACACACGAAAATGTTGTGTTAGGGAAGTAAAACCATTCTTATCTGTCTGCTTCTGGTGAATTGCAAGTCTGCTAAAGCGATCCTTTATTTTCTGCAGTTCTTTGACTGTGATATCAAATATTATTTCAAGAAGCTTGGCAGCTTCCCGATCCATTTTTTCAGGCAAACTGGGAACAGCAATAGGGTATCAATGAAATAAGGTACCTGACTTTCCTCAGTGAGATTATGTAAGTAGTGGTAATGCAAAGCCGCCCTTGAATACAAGGTACTGTATTTATTTCTCTCCATGGTTCATTTTGGAAATTAAGTCAGGTCCCTTTTAAGGCTGAACTAGAATCTCAGGGAAGAGATTCCATGTTTCCATTTATATTTATTGAGAAGTTTCATATAAGATAAGTGAAAAGACAAAAATAAACAACCTGCCTCCAAAATCAAAAAAGTACAAGAAAAGGAAACTAAAATTAGGAAACACAAATTATTTCTGACCAGGGGTGAAATCCAGCAGGTTCTGACAGGTTCTGGAGAACCGGTAGTGGAAATTTTGAGTAGTTTGGAGAATCAGCAAATACCATCTCTGGCTGGCCTCAGAGTGGAGTGGGAATGGGGGTTTTGCAATATCCTTCCCCTGGAGTGGGGTAGGAATGGAGATTTTACAGTATCCTTCCCCTGCCACGCCCACCAAGCCACACCCACAGAACTGGTAGTAAAAAAATGTGGATTTCACCACTGACTCAATTGCATGCTCCTTCAAAATAGCTGACTGAACCGAGATGCTTCTGCAAAGCACTCTGCAACCAAAACTTAGCCAGCCAGTCTATCTACTCCCTTCCTTTCATTCATCCATACACTACACCATCTCAACCCAGGTACCTGATGAAAATTTGAAAAAAGAAATAAAAACCCTTCGTATACCCTTACCAACAGAATGAAGCAGAAATGCTTCTCCTCTCCTCTCAGTCTCTTTCCTAAGAAGGGACAAAAAAGCCCCATCTCCTCAAAACATTATCACTAGTTTAGTTTGCTCCTTAGTCTTTTAGATGTGATGATGCCAGGAAAACTTGGCTGCTGGACACTCAAAATCTTCTAACTTTCATGTTTAGAGTGCAGAGTGAAGGAGATGACCAAAATTATCACTATCCCCAGAGTTCACATGATAACCGCTTAATCATTGTCACCACTGCTACTTATGTCAGATTGGCGGGTATAGTCAATTCTGCAGCCATGTAGAGTCATCTCTTTAGCTATATGTAAATGGAGACTGGCCCTCCCTAATTGTTTCTTCTGGATGAAAGATCCCCTTTGGATACTTTGAGTCAACTGGAGTAATCCCAGTACAATACACGGAGGCTGTGCACCTAAAGTTGTAGCTTTCTCATCTGTAATGGGATATATTTATATACCTTCTTCTATAGCTCTTCTAATGTAATTATAGTACTTTTAAACCATTAAACCATTTGCCACAATGCAAATTTAGCAACCCAAGGGGGTACTTTATTTGTATAAGAGACAATTATTATACAACCCTGTTCTTACTTTCTGTGCTCATTTTTATTATGCCATAGTGCACAAGAAAAAAGAGCAGCTTCAAAGAGGCTCCAATGTCCTCATGTTTGTCTAAATATTGCTCAAAAATGATTTTCTTTCTTTCTTCCTCTCCCACTCATCTTAGTAACATGTTGCTATGGCCACAGTCATTCAGAGAAATGTTTAAGAGCAGATGCCACTGTAATTGCCTTATGGTACCCAGTGAGGACTTTACTATCCAGATGTATGCTTTATCATCTAAGACAGTGTTTCTCAATCTTGGCCACTGGAAGATGTGTGGACTTCAGAGCTGGCTGGGGAATTCTGGGAGTTGAAGTCCATACATCTTCCAGTGGCCAAGGTTGAGAAACACTGATCTAAGCAACGGTATGCTGTCTGCATTTTCTACCAAGATGACTGCATATCATCTAATGTGACATACTATTTAATTCTATTTTTGTGGGTAGGAGGGAAAGATATTTGTTAATCAGTGGTAACTTAGGTAAGAAACTGTGATACTTAGCTATATGACAGCTTGAAGGCATGAAGGGAGAGATTAGTTGACTTTGCAAACTTGCAAAAATACAAATATACTGATTTTAATGCTTGAATATCAAAATCAGTCTGAAAAAAATAATGATACCTTGAAAGAATTTAGACTTGATTGAAATATATATATTACATTGGATTGTGAAATATAAAGTCTGAAAGGGAAAGGGTAAAAGCAACTGAGAGACATGTTAAGGGTCCAATACATAACTGGACAGAAAAAGAAGAGTAACAAGGACAAGCTTAGTTTTGCCATATAGAAAAATCCAATTACATGAAACTTGGCTGCAGTTTGCCATGTTGTTCACAGAGAAATTTACCACGTTAAAATATAGATCAATGCCACACACTCCCCACTATTAGTGGAGAACCTTCATTTCTCATCTCAATGCTCAAGAACAGATCTGAGATAAGAGAGCACATGATGTTTATATTTGTAAATCAGTAAAATCAAATGGTTAGAATCTGGAGAATCATAAAGTAAAAAAATTCTGAAAAAGCTAAAGGTCTGACCCAAGAGCTTTGAGGCATGATGCTGATCTCAAGGCGTCACATGAGTGTTTAATGCTCTTTAACCAACTGTGCTTTCCATTCCCAGCAGAACTTGAGGAAAGTAACCCGATTAGGAAGAAGGCAATATATACATGCAACTCTCAAACTGAGCCAGTTGGGGTATTGGGAGGTTTGCTCCAGCTAGTCTTCTACAGGTAGCAGAACTCTCCTGGTAGTAGAAACTTCCTTTAGTTTCTTAATCCTTCTATGCAGTAGTCAGGGATTTTTGCATGAAATAGGCAGATAGAAGATATTATCATAGCAATATGAAGCTGCATGACATTTTTCTGAGAGGCTGAATAAAACAGGCATCATAATATGGAATTATTATTGATGAACGAGGCACACATGATTTTTCAATATAAATAATGGTGAGATCTTAGTGTATACACATTCTGCCGTTTTTACCATTTATGGAATGTCCAGATATTTGCAGTTCCAATCTGGTAGCCCTCATTTAAAAGCAATTCCACAAAATAAAACAAACAAAAATTTCACAAGAAATAAAGCATAATTTGCATTTTAGGAAAAATATACCAATGTATTTCACAAAGCTATCCCTTTATCAGCATAAAGTCACATTATAAAACAAAAACATGTAAGTGGTTAACTTCAGCCTCTAGAAGTTTATCAGTGAGGTTTAAAGGAAATTTCCATTCTGCAGATTTTCTTTCTTACTTTATCCTTTTTTCTAAAAAAGGATACTAACACCTTATACATTCAAATATACTGCTAGGAAAAATGCTAAACAAATGGAACAAGAAGTGTGAGTAATTAGATGCCAATTACTATCAGAATAGAATTAGAAGTGTACAGTAATTAATGAAGAATGCCTTTGGTAGCTAGAAGTCAATACTGCCTATTCTCCTCAATTCTCTCTACCCTAATCCTGTTTTTAAATGTACTTAAATGAAAGCCTTACCTGCCCCCCTTTAGGCTGATACTTGATGTTGTCTGTTGACCCAACTTTGGACCTGACATTCTTGAGATCTGGTAGAGGTTGATTAATCAGACGAAGTTGCTTAGGGGTTGCTGGAGATTTCGGAGGTGTGCGTATGATAGCAACCTTTTTCTCAGTGGGTACCAGAATCGCAGATGTGGGAGTACCTGGTGTATGTGGGGTTCTGGAATAACTAGGGGTCCCAGGTGTTCCTGGGGTACGAGAGGAATAACTAGGTGGGGTTCCAGGAGTGATGGCAGTTGATCCTGGAGTAGTTGGAGTTGATGTACCACTTTTCCCTGTTCGGCTTCGAATAGGCTCTGATCCTGTATTGATAACAGAATTCTGTTTGTTCTATGATATTAATACCATTTCCTAGAGAGAACTGGCATCTAATTGTTCATAAAAGAACCTGATCAGAAAAATATTCAGTGTTTGCTAAAACTTTCTGAAAATCAGGGTGAAACTAAAAAATTGAACAATATTTCACTAAATGACAAGATTACCACAAAGTACAAAGCTGGGATTTAAAGCAAGTTAAAAATCAATAATATTGGATTTTGCAATTATATCTTTCATAACTTAATGATCCCTTTTTTCATGATAAATGAAAAAGAGAGTTGGAGTTGGCTTAATGCAGATTTTGATCTCCAATAATATCTCCATGTGCTCTCTACTTCTAGCTTCACCTCTCCCTATGACTATCAGTTCTGGACTGCAAATACCTGGCTGTCATTTGATGATAGGAAAAAGATACTCATGATGAGTGGATATTTGGATTTTTGCAGCCCAGATTCAGTAGCCCTGCCTGTACCTCTAAATTAAGATTATGCTTAAAATTTAGAACCTCTTTATAAGTTGGGAATGTTTTCCCCTAAATCAAAAGCATTATATATAACAAAATGCAAAGCATTCTTTTCCATATATTTTAAAATTCTGCTATCAAATATTTCAAGGAATTGATATAAACTATACAAATAGAAACTTAGGATGTTTCTAGGGATTACCTTTTTTTCTGCTAAACTTTTCTCTTTTCCTAAAAACAGAATTTTCATAGCTTTTTAAAAAGTATCCAATTACACAGACCCCATATTTTATAATATACCTAGAATTGTTTATCTAATTTTCTTATCTGATAGTATACATTCCTTTTACAATAGAAGCACAGCTGAGCAGAAACTGGTTGCTGTATAATTTAGATATCATCTCTGGTCTAAAACCTATTTCTTCAACATGGCAGTGTGGCCACCAATGCATCCAGAAACATTTCTTTTGAAACCAGACAGACTCTGTGTTTCATCTTATCTCATCTCATCTCATCTCATCTCATCTCATCTCATCACATCACATCACATCACATCACATCAGATTCTTTTAGTTTAAAAAACTTAAATGGGAGATTAGCATATTGCAAAAAAAGTCATTTTAATGCATTTTTTTTATTTATTTCTAGAAGCATTTCTGGGTCCTGCATAGACTCTAGGTGTCTAAAGCAAAAGAAAAGATTGCATCTTATAAGGTTACAGAGAATAGTGCTCTAGAACTGTACTCATTTGCCTTCTGATAAATGGGGATTTTTGAGACTGTCTGGGCTGATTGTAGCATAATTGTTGTAAGATTATTCATAAAATGCTTTCAAAATTTCAAAAATGTCCACTAAGTCAAAATAGATTAGAGAATCCTGAGCTTGCGCTTCCAACTTTAACTCTGAATTATAGGGCAAGAGACATACTTGTAGTTCGTCGTACGGATGAGATGGTGCTGTTCAGGGAGAAAGAATTTTCATCTCGTTCTCTGTCTGCTGAGATACCTCTTCGGGCGGGTAAAATGGAAGAAGGTCTTGGTAAAGAGGAGCGCTTTTCAGGACTCTTGGTTATTCCATCCTAATGCAAAAAAAAATAGGAAGCATTTTGGTTTTATACATGTATTGGTACGTTCAGCTCCAGCCTAATTTTGTTTGCATTCAAACCATTAAAAGGAAAGCAACACTACAGTAGTACAGTACAATAGTACAGAAGCTTTTGGGGAAAAAGGATAGACTCCAAGGTTGAGGTCAGAAAGTTGACTATTTGGCTATGACTGCATCAGTATAGCCTTATTTTATTTGCATTTAACGTCAAAAAAGAAAGTTTGCATCTATGCTGTGAACATAAATTCATAGATCCATACACAGATTTACATTCTGAAGCTAAATAGAACAACCACTCACTCAGTATTTGGAAATGGGCAGAGTGACTTCTCGACATACAAAAATTACTTGGAAAAGCCAGAGTTCTTAGGCAAGGGCTCTTCTACTGCAGCAAATGGCCTAAACCTACTACAAATAGTCCTTGGCTTATGATTACAATTGAGCCCAGAATGTTGGTCTTAAGTTGTTGTGATTGTTAAGGAAGACACCCATGTGGCTACCTTGCTCAGCAACCACAATCCCATCTCTTCCCATTGTGGTCATTGAGCAACTGCCCAGGTCATTAAATGACCTGCCGGCATGCGGAAATCTGCAGCGAGTCAGAAGGCTTCAGCTGACTAAGCTCAGTGTCATGCAGGCCTCCTACCTCCTCACACATTCCCAGAAGCCATGCTCAGGAGCATGCAGGCTTCTGCCTTTCCACCCACTCCTGAGTCTTCCAGTGAGCATCAGGTTTCTGCATCCCAATGGACCTAGGCAGCTGAGGTCTCCAGCCCATATTGGGGAAGAGGGCAGTTGCAGTGTTCCCAAGGGTGGGAAAGCTGCCAAGCACTTGAATTTTGATCACATGACCATGGGTTGCTACAAAGGTTGTAAGTTCAGGCAGGGATTGTATGTCCCTTCACTCAGTGCTGTCATAATTTTGAATAGTTTGCCGAATGAATGTTCATAAAACAACAAATATCAGTATGTGCATCTTATGAAATTTGTAGACATCGAATAGAATTAAATAATACATTAAGCTTTTTGAACAAATTTATTTTTATCATCTGTAAATTAAGTTTTAATACTAGCCATTATCAAGGCAACAAATCCCAGATTCTGGCATCCAATGAAATCACAAGTCAGCTCTATCTCAGTTATGTGCCTTCCTCACAAGGTTCTACCCCTGGCACTAAATATGCTTTGCCTGCCAGAATCTGTAAATCAGCCTTTGCATTTCTTCCCGTTTACCTTCTCTCATACTGTTTTTCAAAAACAGTTATGGAAATAGTATCGTCACCACTTTCTCTCATCAATTTTCTCATGATCTGTGATGAGGAATGACTAGATTAATTCTCTTTTATCTTTATAGGCTAACCAGGAGAAGTGACCCATTGGAACTGTTGATATCATGAACCAATTTGATTATATTTCTAACTTAAATACTGCATTTCTTTTTCATTTGGGAAAAAAGGATATCAAGTGAGATATCCATGTAGTGGAAAAAAATAAAGATGTGGGAATTTATTCTTGTTCTACCTCAACTGCCTTACCTGAGCTGTTTTTGAATAGTCCCTTGGGCCCGCTGAAGAGGGCCACGCAATATAATTGTCTTTACTGCGCAAAACAACTTTTTTAGTGGTGATTAGTGAACAAGCAGAGTTGGGTCTTGGAGGAAGCAATGACTTTGCTCTAACCTTTGAGGCAGGAATCTTTGACAAAGAAGAAGTCTAATTATAGGAAAACAAAAAGAAGAATGTAATAGGAAGATGAATAATGAGATAAACAAAAAATGTATGGAATATGGAAAACAGATTTCAAATCAGAACCTTAAAAATAATTATTGTATTATTGTTATTACATTAAAATAAACATACATTAAAGTGATTTCATTGTTAAAATCATAAAAAGAATAATGATAAAAGGGCTATTTTTCAAAAGTTGACACGGTTTGTTCTGAAGCTAATTTACACTGCCATTAGCCCATGCTAACATTCTATTTTTCTACTTTTAGTGTTATCTTTTTTCCAGATTTTAAGACTGGAATTTCAGTTATAGTATTCACCAAAGAGTATTGATATTCAAGTTAAGATTCCTTTTGGTTACCAGGCTGAGGCTAGGCTTGCACTGACTTCATTCTAGATAAATACAGCCTATATTCTTATTTTTTATAATGTTATTGTAAGATATAGGTTTTTTTACATCTCATAAAAATAAGTCAACAAGTACTTTAAGTTCATGTTTAGGATCTTAGTGGACAATATTGCTTTGAAACGGCTATTATGCGTTGCACATTATTAACTGCAGCAGTCACAGACAAACTGCTATATCCATGATGGAGAATCTATGTCACGCATGCCACAGGTGGCATGCGTAGCCATATTGGTGGGCACATGAGCTCAGCTCCGGCGTGCATGCGCGTACCAGCCAGCTAATTTTCGGGCCTTCTGGGCCCACCTGCAATAGGGAAACAGACTGTTTCCTACCTCTGGAGGAGGTAGGAGGGCAGAACGGCCTTCCTCACCCCCCCGGGGGCCCTCCGGAGGCCAGAAATGTCCATTTGCAGAAGACCTCTGGAAGGGGAGGGAAGGCCATTTTGGTCCTAGAAAGGCTCTGGAGCCTGAGGAGAGCCAAAAATGGGCCTTCCAGTCCCACCGGAAGTTGGCAAATGGGCCATTTTTGGCCTCCGGAGGGCCTCCGGGGGGGGGGAGGCCGTTTTCATCCCTTCCCAGACTCCTAGAAAGGCTCTGAAGCCTGGTGAGAGCAAAAAACAGGCCCACCGGGCCAAAAGCGAGGGGGGGGACGCAGTGTGTGTTGCATGCACATGTGTGGGGGCAGGACGCATAGAATTATGGGTGTGGGCACATGCGCAACACTCCCCCAGTGTTTCCCCCGCTTTTGGAATGTGACAGCAAAAACGTTTGCCATCACTGTGCTATATCTTGTTAAAGCTGAAGAGAATATAGTCCTTGCCTTACAAAATCCTCACACGTAACTAATTTTAACAAAGGCAATTATGGAAACCTTATGATACTAACATTTTTTCTGATTCTTTTTCTATTGAAAAACAAAATACAGAAGGCACTGCTTTGTCTTTTTTTAAATAAAAAATGTATTATTAATTTCCTTTCAGAAACCTTTCACCTGAAGTCAAACTCAGGTGCATTCCATATGCTATTCTTCATTTCAGTTTTAAATATTCAAATCAAAGTAAATCAAACTCATATACAGTATATGGCCTTTGTAAATCCATACAGATATAAGGGCTAGGTTAGAATTATATTTAAAGAAAATAAATTGGGCACCAAAAACATGCAATGTGAATACCTTCCAAAAGAATAGCTATGTTATAGCCTATAAAGCCAAAAAACAGTAAGTACTGGAAAGCAGAACAGAGGGATGGGATTTGATGGGCACAATTAGTATTATGATGTAAGGGGATATAAAGCAACAAGTGAGCATATAAGGCAGGGGTGTCAAACTCAAGGCCTGGGGGCGGATCTGGCCTGTGTGGTGCTTAGATCTGGCCCGCAGGGCTGTCCTGGAAACAATGAAGGATTGGCCCGCAGTGCCTCTGCCAATGAAAATGGAGCTTGGGAGGGCTGCATGCGGCACTCCCAAGCTCCGTTTTCGCTGGCAGAGGGTTGCAGGAGGTCATTGCAGCTGAAAACAGAGCTTGGGAGCCTGTTTTTGCTGGCAGAGTGCTCAGGCCGCCACAGGCACCTCCAACATGAATGATGTCGAGCTGGTCATGGCCATTCTGGCCATGCCCCCCCCCACCGCCCAAGGTCAAACACAACTCTGATGCGGCCTTCAATGAAATTGAGCTTGACACCCCTGATATAAGATTTGGGAAATTGTTTATGAATCTAATGTTTAATCCTGTAAATATTTTTTCTCAGAAAAATTCTATGGAGTTCATTGAACTCAAGTCTCCCAGCCACAGTCCAAGAACTGTAACCATCAGGTAACACCTTTATTTTAGAGAGAGAGCTATTCATTTATTTATTTATTAAATTTATACGGCTGCCCATCTCACACAAAGTGATTCTGCACAGTGTACAATTATTAAAATAAAACAATAAATAAAAAACAATTATTAAAACAGACATCATTAAAGAGATAACCTCCTTTACAGGAAAGAATAGATTAAGTAAAATGGTACTTAATCTACCCTCTACCATTTTAAGATACATGTGCTCAGAGCAGACAAGGTAACCAGGGGGCAAGCTTACTACTTGAAATTATCACTTCAAGTAGTGATAGGAATTGAACAGAAATGTAAGATGGTTTTTTTTATTTACATATGAAAATTACTATTCTTTCACTATTGAATTCTGGAAAGCTGTGGCCTCTGGATAAAAAGGAAAAAGATACTTTCAGTGGGTGAGCAAAGTTATTAAATACAAACAGGCAAATGTACATATGCATGTTAGACAAAAGGGAACAGGACAGACATATGTTTATTCATATAACTGCACATCCTAGGCAAATGAGTGTGTGAGGTATATAATTTTTATAACATCTGGGGTATGGGAGAAGCCCCCTCTCTTTTTCTACCTTGCTTTATAGTTTTCTTCTCAAACTGGCTCATTCTGAAGCAGCACCAGACAAATGGTAATTATGCCCAGTCCCCAAAGTTATAGCCATTGCAATGCCCCTGCAGCCATGGATTCAAAATTTGGGCACCCAACTCACTTAACTGCAGGTGTGCTTCAGTTCCCTTCACCTCGCCCCCCCCATCTGTGTCCCTTTGGCTGCCCTGAGCTCCACTGACCCTCCACTGACAACTTCCAGATGCTATCTTCTTCCTCCCACTGCTGAGGAAGTATACCCAGCCTGGCTCTTCATGAGGCAGTGTGTGCAGCCTTGTCGAAATTGTTTCAGCTTTGTCCAAATCATGTGCCTTCTCACAAGACTCTGAGGGCCACATACAATTTGTACAAGGCCGCACTTTCTTTGGAGAATGGTCTAAATCTGTGATGGCAAACCTATGGCACTCGTGGCACAGGTGGTACGCATACCAATATTGGTGGGCACACGAGTTCAGCTCTGGCATGCATGCGTGCACCAGCCAGCTGATTTTCAGGCCTTCTGGGCCCACCTGCAATAGGGAAATAGGTTTCCTACCTCCAGAGGGCCTGGTTGGGGGGGGGAAGGCCCATTTTTTGCTGTCCTCATGCTCCAGAGTCTTTCTAGGAGCCTGGG
>JANHFM010009628.1:107667-126618 GCA_032468115.1 Grayia smithii
CAGTTCTCCGAACTGCTCAAAATTTCTGCTACCGGTTCTCCAGAACCTGCCAGAACCTGCTGGATTTCACCCCTGCTCCCAACCTAGCAGTGGTTTGACTAATACAGTTTGATTCAGAGAGTTGGACATTACCTTGATTCAAATTAAATGACGTCTTCTGGATACCTACTGACAACTCTTTCTCTCTCTCTCTCTTTTTAGTAAAGATTAGAATTGAGAGTACTCACGTGGAAGCCGTGATAATTAATGAGGTAGAAATACTACTACGTGGATACACAGCACCAATATTATTAGGGTAGATAATATGATGCTGACAATATTATTGAATCTTAGAAGATGAATTTCTATTTGCATGTTTATTTGCTGTTACCACTAGCATAAAAGTGAAGCGATGGAAGTAGTATGGATCATATGTCATACTGTTAGCACAAATGAAAAAATATGTCCTTAATGAAAAAGTATAGAGATGAGCAACCCACAGTACAGCATAAAAGGAAAAAGAGCAAGTATTATATAAACCTTTTTTCCTTCTCACTTCATCTCTGGAGACTGTGCTAGGTTCCTTTTTAGCTATTTTTCTTTCAGGAGTAGAAATCCTGCCTCTCCCAGTTTTTAAAGGTTTTTCTTTTTTATGCTTATCAAGAGATGGTCTCCGCAATTCTCTCTCTGATTTCTCCTCTTTAGGAACAGTGTCTAACTGTTCTGTCATGATGCTCCTATCATCATCTGCAGGATCAGAGTAAATTATAACAAAAACAGGATTAGTTATTTGTACTTTGCTGGGATATAACCTTTTAAACAATTTGGTTGATTCATGCTTGTATTATTTTAATAACATTCATGACTGTGCTATCATTAATTATTTTTATTATTAATATAGTATATTGAAAGCAAAACGAATGAATGAAAAAGCATAAGGCACACCTTGTGTATCCACCCATATGCTGTCGGTATCCAGGACGGAGTCATCAATTGTTGTTTCATCTTTATAATTGTCATCTAATTCTGTCTTGTAATCTGTTACTGGGATTTCTTCCTGTTCATTTGAGCCAGGAGGTTCCAAAGATTTTTCTTTTGAGTCTGCTTCAACATGAGCAATAACCTCTGCCTCCATATCCAGCTTTTCACTACAGAAACTTTCTCCACCTGTTTCAGCCTTTGGAGTTTCAGCAAAGCGAACACTGTGGGAATTGGCTTCTCCTTCATCAATGGTTGTCTGTACAATTGTAATGAAATCATCCTCAACTGTAACAACAGATTCTATTACTCCTTTGAGCTCAGGTATCTCCACAGGGATAGCTTTACATACTTCTTCACTGGGTCTCTCCAAGTCCTCTTGTTTACTCCTTTGCTCACTTATTTCTTCTTCTTGATCTTTTTCCTCCTCTTGTCCTTCTGCTTGCTTGATCTCTTCCTCTTCTTTTTCTTTAGTCTTTTCTTCATATTCATCTTTCTTAATCTCTACTTCATCTTGTTTCACAGGCTTAGTGTCTTCATGTTGTTCTACAGTTTTAATCTCTTTTTCATGTTCTTCCCTGTGCTTGATTTCCTCTTTTGTTTGTTTTTCTTCTTCCTCTTCTTCTTCCATTTGCTTAATCTCTTCCTTTTGTTCTTCTTCCACTTGTTCTTTTTCTTTCTCATATTTTAAATCATGGGGTAACTTCTCAACATTCTCAGTGCCAGTTATCACCACATTATCTACCTGATCTACTTTATGCTCTTTTATGCTCTCCATTTGAGTTTCTGTTGTTTCTTCTTGAATAACTTTCGATATACTTTTTTCTGTAGCAGATTGTCCTGATGGAAAATGTGCTGCATGCTCTTCCTCTGGTAAAGATGGGCTTTCTTGTTGTATTTTGTCCTCATGTGGCTTTGAAATTTCTCCAGACAATCCCTCTTGCACTTGACCATTATCTCCACTTGATTCATACGATTCTTCTTTATCTACTGCTTCTTGGTGTACCAGATCAGGCTTAGCGCCTTTTTCCTTAATTTCAATTTCAGACAGTTTAGCTGTATCTTTCATATGATTAGAGTCCAATTTTGCACATAGATCAGGTTCTTGATGTAATGTAAAGAGGATAGTCTCTGGATCTTCTTTATTCTTCTCTGAAACTAATTCAGTGATATGACCTTCTAATTTACTCTGGTACTCCTGTTCCACTTGCCGAGCAGCAGAATCCATATCATGTTTTATAGCATTGTAGTCTGGTTTGCAGGACAATTCTGCCTTATCTATATTTGCAGCAACATGAATATCATTTTCCTCTTTCTTAATTAATGAAGAATTTTTTTCTGGCTCAACTGGAGTTTTATCATTAACATCTACTAGCTCTGAACCAAGCTTTATTTCATGTTCAGTATCTTCAGGAAAAGATACTTCTTTAGCATCAGCTTGTTCCTCACTTTTTTCTAACACAGTATCTAATTTATCAATAGCTTTTCTCTCTTGTTCAAAGTCCTGGCCCCAAGCTGTGGAGTCCTCAGAGACCTCTTGTTCTTCACAGGATCTCTCAGCTGCTGCCAACTTCACTTCTATCAATGAAAGATCTGTAACTACCCCTTTTCTCATTTTCTCCTCGTAAGAGCAGCTTTCTCCTGCCAAATTCTCACTGTCCTGAACTGGAGATGGTAATGGTACTGTGTATTTGTTGAAAACACAGTAGCCTAAATCTTCTATTTGACTGTCAGCTTTTAGAGTCATGTGATTTTCATCAGTCATAAGCTGCTGAACTGCAGAGCTGTCCTCAACAACCACCTCTGAAGGAACAGATTTCTGTTGTGCTACCTCTGTATCTGCACTCACAGATGCTACTCTTGACCTTGTGCCAGCTAAATCTAACATTTCAGGTAAGTCAGGAGCCATTACAGTTCCATTTTTGTAATAATCTTTAGCTAGGAAAGGAGATTCATATGAAGGCTCGACCTGAATCTCTCCTGATTCTTTAAATTTGGACTCTTCTATCCTCTCTTCTTCTTCTGCTTCTTCTTCTGCTTCTTCTTCCCTACTTTCTGTTGGGAAGGGGGGAGCTTTTTCCATTCCTGGGGTGGTGGCAGGCAAGTAATCATCACCTTCATCTCCACTAGCTGTATCTAAAATATCTGAACCTAAAGGTGAAAGATCATGAGCATGTCCAAAGTTAAATCCCAGTGCTATAGAATCTAAGCAGGACATTGGGAGATTAATTGACATACTCCTCTGTTCTATAGCAGATCTTCCACCAAGCCCTAAGCTCCTGCTGAGAGTTAAGTCATCTTTATTTTTATTGTGGAGTTCTCTCTTATCTCCATACACATTTGGGTCAATAGTATACATTCTTTCTGGAGGAGAGCTAGGTTCCTTAGCATCATCTTCTGGGAAACCCTGGGCAAGGGTACTGTATCCAATTTGATGAGCAGGTGGACTGGGCTGCTGGTGTACTTCTGGCTGATAGTCATCCATCTCCTTTTTAAATATAAGGGAATTTTTATGGTAAATATCATAAATTTGGTCTTTTGAATCACTCAGTTCATAGTAATCGTTGCCTTGCTGTACTTTATCACTCTTGATGACTTCATCTTTAAGAGTGGAAGTTTCATAATATGTCGACATACCTGATTTATCTTCTTCTATTCTCATTTGGTGGGGATCTGAATCTGTAACAGGAAACACTTTACCTTTACCTTCTTTTTCAAAACATTTCTCTTGCTGGGGCTCTTTATGTGCTTCAGATGGGGCTTTCTCTATTGTTTCATGTAATGCAGCAGTATCCAAACGCTCTTCATATTTTTCAGGAAAAAAATCTTTACTGAACTGGTCTGCCATGACCTCAGCACCATGTGTTTTCTCATCTTTTTTAATATTCCATGTTGCTGATTCCCCAGTTATCCCCAAATTTTCTGCTTTGTGTGCATCATATGCTTCTTTAGGATCAATGTCTTTTCCCATAACTTCTTTACCCAGAACGGTTGGTTTTTGGTCACACACAGCAAAAGGTTGATCATCCAATTCTCTGAGCCTCTGTCTACTGGACATGGAGTACCTCTCTTCATCACTTTCATCCTCAGTCATATCTTTCTCTTCTTCCCAAAGGGGAACCTGACTTGGAGTTTGTTCTACAATGGTTTGTGAGGTACTTGTAGCCACCACTGCAAAATCTTCTTCCTGTGTTTTTATGTGCTCTTTGTTCATTGTTTGATCTTTTGAAAGGTCTTTGGTAATCTCTGTAATAGCAGACTTTTGTGTTGTTTTGCTACTCTCTTCTGGTTCAGATGTATGTCGAACTCCTGGTAAAGTTTCAGAAAAAAAGGCACTTGTTACTGTGCCTATGTCCACTATAGATTCTGAGGGCAAAGAAGAACCAATGCTTGCAGGAGAGGTAAAGTCATTTTTTGTAATAGTCATCTGATCATCTTTAAATTCCAAGGGTGATGCTTCTGTTGCAGGTTTCTGGGTCTCTGTGGCCTTTTCATCTAGTGTACTTTTCTTATGCAACTCTGTTGACAAATCTCTTTGCTCTTGAGGTCTGGAAGCCTTCTCTTCTTTCTTTTGCATACTGGCATCCAAATTTTCTCCCAACTGAGGTGGGAATGTCATCTCTTCTCCTGTGAGCTGTGGTTCTCTCATTTCAATAGTCTCTGTTTTTGCTGGCTGTGGAACTAAGGCATCTTGGACAGGGTGCTCACTGGGTTTACTTTCTTTCTCTTCTTCCTTGGTGCTCAAGGGTGTAGCTGCGAAAAGGCTCGTACCTTCCTGTCCATGGATTTCCATCTTCAAGGCTGAAAGTAAATCTGTAGTTGTTGCATTGGATTTTAGAATAATTTACAGAAAGCATTTATGAAAGTAGTTTATAGCATAATGTGGCATGGCAAAGTCATAAAAATATGGCTACATGCAACTAGAAAAACTAATTAGAGATCTGTTTACTTATTATTGTTTTATTCTTTCAGTACACTATTAATAATCTTATATTGATAAAACTAGCTGTATTCTGTTATATTTGTAACAATTATTAGATTAAAAATAAATCCAACTTCACCTTAGAAAACTTTACCATGCAATGAAGTTGAGATAAGATTCTGGAATATAACTATTATGAATATACATGTGTGTTATACATACACATAGGTATGAATATACATATATGTGTGTATGTGTGAATGCATTTATGTGCTATATTTAAAATTCAAAGTCCTATATCCATTTAATGACATTATTCCTTTTGTCTGATTCTGGCCAAATCACGGTACAACTGAAATGGATATACCAATCAACTTTTCACACAAATTGGGGAATGAGAGGACTGCTTTTTAAATACATTGTTAAAAAATTCAAGTATCATAAAACTATTCTTGAGAAACACAAGATTATGAGAGAATGTTTATACCTACAACTGTTTCATACAAAATCACTGTACTGCAACTCTGAAACATTGCTGAAAAACTGAATATTTAACATTTAAAAGTAATGGAATTCAGTTATTAATCTTTGTGTATATTACACATTAACATTTATTGTATGGCTGTTGCAGGTTTTGACAGTGACTCAGAAGAAGTGTTCCATACTTCTCTCAACCCCAAGGACAATACCTCACTGTTATTCATTCAAGCATGCATATCTTTTCTTGGACTTTCATGACACCTGAAGAAAATACAAATTATTTTTAATAAATCAAGTTCTTAAAGAAGTGCATCTTTAGAAGTATTTATAGTAGTAACCACATCTTTTTTGGACTCAAATGGTATACTGAAAAAAGGCAACTGTGTTTTAATGAATAGGCATTGCATTTGCACTTGAGTGAGGTATAAAACAGTAATTCCAAATCATTTTTGAAACAATCGTAACCCTAATTTATATAATAGCACTTTTAAAACATTTTATGAAGTTCTCCCAAATCAATTATTGGGTCTGTGTGTGTTTATTTGTGTGTGTGTGTGTGTTTGTATGTACAATACACACAGATACACACAGACACACACATCAGGGTGAAATAATGGCTACCCATTTATACATATTTAAAGACCAGATCTGACCTTGGCATTGAATTCTTAATTATTTCAGTAGGAACCATTTCAGCTCAGTATGCAGCAAAAGGCATATTTATTTTGAAAGAATTAAAAATGTGCACATTTCTCCAGAATTACTGGCAAGCCCAGGGATCAGTGAGGCATCTGAATTGGGCTGCAAAACATACAAATGTTAGTTACATCCTTTTCAATGAACATTTCCATTTGCAAAGCTAGTTAGGAAGTATGGGTTGTGAAATATATTGTCCAATACATCTGAGCAGCAAGATATTGGAAATGACTTTTCTAAAAGGAGAAAACTGGAGGAAAAACACTACCACAATTGGAAGGATTTCTTATATTTCTAATGTAATCTTCTGCCCTTGATTTATTTCCCAGAGAAATTGCATTTTTCAACACTAGAATTCTTTAATGATTTTATAACCTCCTCAGACTCAGGATAAAGAACTCCAATAATAAACACCATTCTGAAAGCAGTGAAATAAAGCAGTTTAAAGCCACACAATATAACTCTTAGAATCAGTTTCACACTGGGAAATTGGCTTCCATATGCAGAGTAGCCTCCTGGGTCAGAACTGAAAAAATGCTTCTTCTAGCTGACGAACACCTGAGATAAATGGCTTGAGGGAAAGCAATGTCCAGTGCAGAATTCTGCCTCCAAGAATGATTGACTAGATACCTCTGGAAGTGTGATGATGAACCATAAACCACCTTTAAGTCTGGCAGTTTTGACTACTATATTGTAATAGTCCTTGAACAATCTATCCTCAATGTACAGATTTAAATTTTTAAAATGCAGTTAGAATCAAGGACTGTGAAAATGTCTGTGTGAAAATTTATACTTGCTTCATTTATATAGTAAAACCTATTAATTTCTGTGCATTTTATAAGGTAGTGGAGGAAACAGCTCAGCTCCCTGATGAATCATAATGCTTAGATTCCCAACAGTTATTAAAAAAAAAAGATAGGCGGCTTCTTATCACTCTGGAAGCTGAGCTTCAAAACAAAAATATATTGCTTCTGGTTGGAAAGGAAGCTTGTGTCTACTTTTTAGCCAGTGGATGAAGAGTTCTGCAAAGAAAAGACATACATATATTGCCTGGAAACAACAGAAAAATATTTTTGCTTGTTTTGGTTTGAATCTTCCATAATGGGAAACAATTTCTGCCTTAGAATTTTCTTTTTTAGAAATCTATGATTAAATAATAATAGATGGAATGCCTGAGCAAAGCATTCATAAAGAACTAGTAATTCATAAAGTATGCTGGTGCAAGTAAAGTACCCTTCCTTGAAGCAAAGCATTAAAGTATAGTAGTTGCATCATTTGGGAAGCTGTCATGATTACTTCAACAGGTTCCTCTAGTTCTCTGCACCTACATGTACATCTGTTAGGGCTGCTAGGGAAAAACAGCTGTATAGGCAAATGAAGGTAGAAACATCTAGGGACAGCTTTCAAAGCAGCCATGAGAGCTTTCCAGGGGACACAGCTGTTTCAAAGGGCAGTTTTTTGCTTGCACTAATGTCTTTTCAAATATGCTTTTTCAAATGCTCTACACAGGGCATTTTTGTAACCCCAAAACATATGGTAGGAAAAAAGCATTGGATCTTTATTATTTACATTTCCCATAGACTTCATTGCTTCCAAGATGAAAAATTCAGCATCCAAAATATCCCAGGATCAATCCCTGTCTCCTGCAGGTAGAGCTGGGAAAGATTTATATCTAAAAACCCAGAGAACTTGTGCCAGCTGGGCCTTTTTGATGTTTGCCAGTTCCTTTTTCCAAATTAAAATACATGCATTAGACTGAGAGTGAGAGACAAGATAACATGTAGCAAAGTGTTAGCTTCCTATCTTAATTTTCAAGGTTTTGCTTGGTTTCTAATGACCCCAAAAGCTAGGCCTATGTTTGAATTACTTCAGGTGTTTTGTTAAATTCATCTCTCCCCCCCCACCCCTTTCTCTTTGTGTAAACACCCACCATAGTCTTACACAATGTTGTAAACATATGATAGTCACTGGATAGTCCAATTTTTTGTTATTCTATTTCCTATTTTTTTTATTAATATACCTTTCATTAAAGGTTGATTTTTCAGTGAACATTCTACTACACCTCATTCCAACCATTAATTCTTTCCTAGGAAAATTACAAACAATTTAGATCACATCAGTGAATGTGGCAAATTAGTTTTGGCTCAAAAATATTTTATTGAATGGACTCACAAAGACAAGCCAGTCTGTTTTCAAGTTTACCAAGTCTGTATGGGAATCTATCAGCCAATTAATTTCAAATTATCCCTTGATTTAAGGTAATAAATGAATTAACTAAATTCATTTTCATTATTAACTAAGTTCATTAATCATTCCTACACTTTCTCCCTGTCTTATGAACTTATTATTAAGTTCATAAATTGAACTTATTTTCAATTATTTTATTGTATGTTTCATTAGATAAGGCACTTTTGACACAAATGATGTGAAGATTCATCAATGACTAGAATCTTTCATTTTTTTAAAAAAAAAGTTAACAGTAAACTAAGAGATCAAATACCTATGGAAGGGAAATGTAAACAAGGAAAAGTCCCAAACTAAACTATCCTGATCACAAAATTCTCATTACTTGAGATGTTCATGTATATTTCCTATCACAACTAGCTTGGTTTACCTGTTTGTTGATATATTCAAGGGATAATGAATCCATAGTTGCAGCTGTTGTGATATATGTTCAGCTAAGAGAGCCTTAAGTAGACTTCCCACAAATATTCCTTGAATGAAAATTAGGTTTAACCAGTGCACAACTATTTGTTCAAGGGCTTGTCTTATTATGTGCAGAGAAATGTGAGTATATATCTAGACCACATTTAATCTGGTTTATTAAAAATAAGCAATATAATAAGTCAATGAAAATTTATGAGCTTTATATTTTGTCTTTCACTATAAAATCCAATGTGATTCATGTGAATTTTCTTCTCACACTGGGACTTCCACTCAGATAACAGCTGGAAAGAAGGATAAAACAGATGCAAACTCAAAATCCTGGTAATGGCAAACAAGTGTTATGGTGGGCTGCAATGAATGGTAAAGATATGATATAAGCAGCAATAGCCTTAGGGAAATTGAGGCAGAATGTATTGAAGCATAAGCAAAAGTAGATTGCACAGCACAAACGAACTTTACAAAGTAAGCATTTTACGCCATAGTCAGGGTTAATCAGTTTGCTTCTTGAAATGAAAAACAGATGAACCTCTGTACCAAAATGAAATGAAAGATATATAAAGACACAAATATCAGCAATGTGACTGGCAAACACATCTGCAACGAAGAGGGACAAGGGATGGCATATCAGGTTGGCTGCACTGCAAATGGTATCATGAGCAGAAAACACTCCCTTAAAAAGTCAGGAATCTACTGCAGTGGTGGGAAACCATGTCATTATACAGCCTTTGGCTTGCCATGTGCACACTCTTCAAGCATAATAACAAGAGCATTAACCATGAGGACAAATCAATGGGAAGAAAAGCCAATGAGAGAATGGGGAGAAAACTGAAGAGCAGCTCCTATGCAGCCAAGACATGCAGGTCCCTAATGCAGGCATACCTTCCTCACCGGAGGAAGGCAGTTTTGCTTTTGAGGTTTCCTTTCCAATGAGGATTATATTTTCCTCATTGTGATCCACTTGATCTTCAGGAAGGGAATCCTGCTGGGCCTCTGAGAAACCCTCTGTTTGTTCCAAAGGCTCAGCAGGCTCACTCCTTTTCTCATACTTCTCATCAAGGGGAGCCTCAGGTTTGGGGTCATCAGCCATGGGACCTTTGACTGTTTCTTCTTCCTCTTCTTCTTCTTCTTTGGGGGAGCAGGAAGGAGAAGGAAAGTATGGAAAAATGAGGCAACAGCTTGAAGATTAACAGATATTATATGGTCTATACACGTATTAAACATTTATGTATGGAAGCTTTACATTTAAGTTTACCTTTTTCAAGTACTATAAAATTGGTATACACTGTTTTTTAAAAAATGGCTCACAATGCCTTAACATACTACTTTTTTACCTTAAAAAGTATGGTCTAAGTGTCCCAACAGCCAAACTACAATTTGGGGTCTCGTCCCTCTCCGTTTCTCTGCCTCTTTCTCTGATAAAGCTAGTTATGAT
Source organism: Grayia smithii (assembly GCA_032468115.1). NCBI lineage: Eukaryota > Metazoa > Chordata > Lepidosauria > Squamata > Grayiidae > Grayia > Grayia smithii. Next base: position 117,822 of record JANHFM010009628.1, read on the forward strand.
TTATGGTTTCATCTACATTTATTTAACTATAGAGTTACTGATGATTCTAATTCATTTTTGGAATCAAACCAAAACCACTTGACCATTCTGGTTTAGAAGCTACCCAAGTTAAAATAACCTGGAACTATAGTATTTATTTTGTATTGGTAAATGGAGAAGAAACATTGCAGAATAGCTCCAAATATTAAGAACATTTTGATACAATGTAGAGAATTAAACAAAGCATTTGTTTTCAAGTAAGAAAGACAGAACTGAAATGATTGTGGTTCCTGGTGGATATGGCTATTGAAAAAAACTACATTTTAGAAATGAAAGTATTGTAATCTTAAAACCGGCTAACACATGAAATGAGGTAGAATTCAAAACAGGACATCATCAGCTGTACCTGTTCTCAATATTTTCCACAGAGAAAATAAACCTATTATGAGATGAACGTAAGGAAGTCAGATACCTCTGTTTCTGCCCTACTGAGATTCAAATGTTGTAAAAATAAAGTGGATGGGCCTTAGCAAGCCTATGGTATTCTTTCAATCTTGTCATGGGCAATAAAGTAACAGAAGTAGGTTCTTCAGGCAAGATCTTAGATAATAAAGACAATTTTTGTATAATTGGATATTTCAACCCTCTTATTTTAGATATGTGTTCTACAATTTACATGCAGTAATTGTCAGCCTTGGAAGCATTATTAGTTAGGTTCCAAGCTGCCAATTCCACTCTGTGGGAAAAGGAGGGGGGGGAGGTGATAGTCATAATAAGGTTATGTAATAAGTGGAAGGTCTCATCGCATCGACAAGTGAAAGAGGAGGGTGCAACGATGGAGGAGAAATGATTGGGGCTCGTGACCGGTGGAAGGGGAGGAGAGAGTGAGATGGCAGGGAGAATTCTTGAATGCTTTCAGTTTTGAGATTTCCTGCCAGTTGGCTAGTTGAATAAACCGGACTTTAAACCATGATTGGTGAGTTATTTTCATTCAATGAGGGCTGAATTGGAACCCTGACAGGAAGAGCATTAAAAAGAGATCCAACCTAAAACTAAGGAGAAAGTTCTTGACAGAACAATCAGTAAAATGACATCTCCAAAAGTGGGTGCTGCATCAATAGAGGTTTTCAAGAAGAGATTGGATAGACATTTGTCTGGAACCATGTAGGGTCCCAGAGAGGTGGACTAGAAGACCTCTAGGGCAGTGGTGAAATCTGAACCGGTTTGCTACCAATTTGCTGGCTGTGTATGGTATCAAGCACATGCTACATGCGCATGCACAGTATGCACCAAACACATGCTGCACGTTTAAAAAGATATCGGTTCAGTCAAACCGGTAGTTAGTTACCGGTTCAGTCAAACCAGTTGTTAAAAAAACCTACAATCCCACAATCAGGTGTGCTGCGCGGCTTAGCTTTGCTAGAAAGCAGGATTTCCTGCTTTCTAGCAAAGCTAAACCACGTGGCACAGCTGATCATCGGATTGTAGCTTTTTTTAACTACCAGTTTGACCGAACCGGTAGCTAACTATCAGTTCACCCAAACCAGTAGCTTCTTTTAACTACTGGTAGCTTTTTTTTTACTACCGGTTCACCCGAACCAGTAGTTTTTACCACTACCTGTTTACTCAAACTGGAGCATTTCACCCCTGCTCTAAGGTCTCTTCCAACCCTATTATTCTATGTTCTGAAATACTAGGGGCCATCTGCTCTGAAGGGTTTAAGGATTATTCTGGTTGAAAAAGTTTTGAATTGAAACTAAAAAACACAAGTGTAGTGCATTTGCAATGGAGTGAAAAATGTCATTTGTTCATGGCCTCAGGAAGTGGTAGATAACCTCTACAAGTAATAGACCAAGCAGATACATCCTTGCTCTGGGATACTCTATACCAGGGCTGTCAAACTCCCGGCCCGCGGGCCAGATGCGCCATGCACTGGCCATGCCCACCCCCATTTTAGCAAAGAGGGAAAAAATCCCAATACGTCATGTGACGCCGCCGTGACAACATGAGTTTAACATCCCTACTCTATACTTACTGGCTGGAGAGACAAGTATGAGTACTGCATTTGCAGCTGAAGTTGTTTTGTGGCTGTGTGAAATTAGTGTCTTGTCTACTTGTGTAATAGTGCCTTAATACAGTAGGGGAATGAAATTTTAATGCAAGTCCTATTCCTTTTGTTCCTTGGAACAAGGTTAAGAATAAGGATGCATTATAGCTCACAGCTTTTCAAAGCAGCTTTTGAGTTCTATATGTAGATGAATTTCATTTTGGCTTTTTATTTTATTTTTAATGTAAACTCTCTCAGACAAGACAGAGAAGCCCTGCATCAATAAGCAGGACACAGTCTTGTCCTCTTTCTCAACAATCGTCCTTTGTGAGCCACTCAAGACTTCAGTTGAGCATCTCAAAGCCCAATGAATCGCAGGCATAAGCATTCCCTTTACAGACTCCTGAGTGGGCTCATTGTTTAAATGCCCATTAAGAACACCAAATATGCCTTTTTTCTCAAACAAATACAAAACTCTCAATACAAAGTGAAACTGGCTGTTCTATTAATGTCCATCTTGCATCAGGGAGTTTATAAAAGGGTGGAAATTTTATAATTGACTTTTCTACCAGTAGCAAATGTCATTTTTTCCTTAATCTTTCATAATTCACTAAGGTGTTTCAACTGCCTCCAAGGCTCCCACCACAACAGTACTTACAAATTAGCACATTTTTTCGCTTTTCATTAAACACAATACAGAAATCTTCTCATATTAGGGTTTCTCGCCTCATTATTGAAAGTACTAGTACTTTGGAACTTCTGGTAGCAAATTATAATGTGCTCAGCCAGTGTCTATTGTAAAATATGCACTTCAAAAACTATCACATACTTGTTCCTCTTTAAGCACTGGAAAAATTGAAGTGTATTCTGAAAAGCTTCGTGGAGTCTGTCTAGCTTTGCAAATCATTGCTATGTTATGCCAAGCTCTCTTTCATTTTCCACAGGCACTGTGCCATTATTGTTCTTTAAAAAATCAAAACGGATTGTTTCTTGCTGTGATGAAAAATTACTTAAGATAACAGGCCATATGAAAACCCCAAATTATTTTGGGCTCTTCTCTTTACAGTATTATTTGCCTCATACATTTCTGGCACTATGCTATCTCCTGAATTGACCACCTTGCCTAGTGAGCAGGTGATATTTCAGAAACTTCCCATATAGTCTATTTTGATCTTTACCTGGCGAAAGGAAGGATGCATATGATTTTGCAAAGATGGCATCCACGTAGCAGTCATAAGTCTGTCAGAACCATTGCAGCAGACAAATCAAAGAGAAAAACATTAAATGTGGCTCTAGCTAAATGCTCAGCAGGTGTTTCCTTTAAACATAACACATTGCTAGAGCTCACATGGGAAATAAACCTTGCTAGCAGTATATTCCTATAAAGAAAAATACTGATAGCAAGGTTCTTTTTAAAACCAAAAGTACAAGCAAACTCTGGTGATATTGCAATGTTTGTCAAAAGAAAATAGCATAAGCTTCCACCATCTTGTCACAATTTCAATAACCCTCTTCCTGGATTCCATTTTCTCTCACTCCATGAATGATTTCTAAAGGAAGACCCACTAGCACAGCCTTCCTCCCTGAGTGGCTAGTTGAAGTGTTTGCAAAGTTCTCCAATGTTTGACTCAAATACTTCATTAGGGATGATGGGGAAAGGCCTCTGATAGACAAGTTGCATCCGAGAGGTAAAGGTGCTTTATGCTTAACCTGCATGGTGGCTATTTCATGTCATTGCTAAGAAACAGTGTTATAAACCAGAATAACTTGCAGAATTATTTTAGGTATCTCTTCTTTAAGAAGAAGCCTTCTCTCAGGACTTGGTAACATCACTGCTGAAAGACGCTTTTTGCTTTTTATTTACTAAATTGCTGGCTACTGAATCTCTCAGCAGATTAGAGTAACACAACAATTAAAAGCAACATTAAAAACAATTGAAAGGTGACTTTAAAAGGCATCTCTTAAAGGCTTTTTAAAAGCAAACAACTTAGCTCCCTCAATTAGAGCAGGAATGTATTCCAAAGATCTAAAGCATCCAAGAATGTTTGACCTCAAATTGCCACAAACTGTATAGGCAAATCTCAGATGATTTCAGCAGTGGGGTGGGGAGGGGATTCTATCACAAGAATTACACACTACATAGGACCTAAAAATAATAATTTGTACATTGTATTTTGCTTAGAAACAAAAATCTTTTCAATACTTTTGCCACAAGTATAAGGTGGTCTGAAAAGTAATCCATTCAGAGCCTAACCTGTGTGCTGGCCTGCCTGTATCAGCTGATTCTGGGTAGCTTGCAATAAAAAATTGTATCATGAAACAGTGGTTTCATGTTGTGGATTTTTAATGTCATAAGCTATTTGGAGTCACCATGTGAATTAAGTGTGTGTGTGTGTATGTGGGTGTGTGGGTGTACATATGTACAGTGCATTCAGAAAGTATTCAGACCCCCTTTTGCCGATTTTGTTATGCTGCAACCTGATTCTACAGTTGTTGAAATTCATTTTTTCTCATTAATCTACACAGTACCCCATAATGACAAAGTGAAAACAGAATTTTAGAAATGTCTGTAAATTTATTAAAAAAGAAAAAAAACCAAAATATCACATTGACATAAGTATTCAGACCCTTTGCAACAACACGTGAAATTTAGCTCTAGTGCAGGGCTGTCAAACTCCCAGCCCACAGGCTGGATGTGTCACACCCTGCACACGCCCACACCCAGTTTAGCAAAGGGAGAGAAAGTCCCAAGATGTCACATGACACCACCATGATGATGTGAGTTTGACACCCCTGCTCTAGTGCCTCCCATTTCTCTTGAACTTTGCTGACCTGTTTCTACACCTTGAATGGAGTCAACCTGTGGTAAATTAAATTGATTGGACATTGTTAGATTCCGGCGCAGGTAGCAAAGAGATGCGACAGTGAAGTCCGTTCAGCACCAAACTTTATTAAGCGGCTAGAATAGGAATGCCGGCAGGCTGCGGAGGTCCTGCTTTTATTGAGCTCCGGCAGCCTGCTCGGCCAATGACAGCTATTTAAAACTCCCACCACTTGACTAGCCAATCAGTGACAGGTAGGAAGAAACACATGTCATGTCATAACAGACATGATTTGGAAAAGCACATACCTCTCTATAGAAGGTGTAACATACTGTAAAAAAGTATGGTCATACGGTCATAGAAACATACGGTCAAAGAAACTGCTTGCAGAGCTCAGAGACAGGATTATTGCAAGGCACAGATCTGAGGAAGGCTACAAAAAAAATTGTGTTGCACTGAAGGTTCCTAAGAGCACAGTGGCCTCCATGATTCTCAAATGGAATATGTTTGGTGGAACCAGGACTCTTCTAAGAGCTGGTTGCCCGGTCAAACTGAAGAAGGGCCTTAGTAAGAGACGTGACCCACTGCTAAATAAAGCTAGGGAAAGCCAAAAAAGGCAAGCAGATTGAAAAGAGGCTCACCCAAAGGGAATTTAGAGTGGGGGATAAAGTGTATTTGTCCACCAAATATCTAAACTTGAAACAGCCTTGTAAAAAATTAGGTCCCAAGTACATAGGGCCTTTCCAAATTGTCTGGATCCTAAGTCCAGTGACAGCAGAGCTGAAGTTACCAGGAATATCATCTGATATTTTATTGCAGTCTTTTAAAACCCTTTCAAGGATCTGGCTTGAGACCAGTAAAAGAACCACCTCCTCCTCCCATCCTAGTTAAGGGAGAGAAACACTATGAGATCAAAAGAATTCTCAACTCCAGATATCACAAGGGAAAATTACAGTGCCTAATACTGTAGGAAGGCAGCAGATGCTATGTGGGTGGCTGCTCTAGATGTTAATGCGGTGAGGTTAGTTAAGAGGTTTCATACTAGGTTTCCACAATGACCCCAAAAAGGATTGTAGCAATAATAGTGTTGTAAGTAATAATGTGTATGTATGTTTATTGTTTCAGGTCTACCTTCTGAGGAGAAGGGGAATGTTCAGCATGTCAAGACTGACTCAAATTTTCACCTGCTTTACTTGCAGCTTGACAAAGAATGGGGTGGGGGAAATGTGTGCCTTGGAATACAAGGGTGGGGGGAATGGCATCCAAACTTTGTTGATTCCTGCTTATAAAGAAAAGTCTCTAATTTTGTATAGGACTTTTTCAAAACCTAAACTTTGAAGTGTCCACACCAAGGCCTCACAAAATAGCACTGGAAGGAGTTGAAGCCATTCAGTTCCCCCCCCCTCTCCCCAGCTACAGAGATCAGGGAACTCTGACCACCCAGAGTGATACCAACTCCAATGATAACTCCTTGGTAAGTCGCCCTGTGAACCCCATCACTATCCCAATCAAAATGAACATGCCATCATTGGGCACCCAAGGGTTGTTGGCTTTACTGGATTCAGGCTGTACCAGATATGTGGTGAGTCCAGAGATAGCCAAAAAACTGGGACTGAGGTTCCAACAACTGAAGGTACCTATAGCATTTTGCCAGCTAGATGGTACCATGGCTGGAGGAGCCCCAGCTCACTTTATAACAGAGCCAATGGAGATATGGATGGGAAGCCACAGGGAAACCCTAAGCTTTATTATGGCTCCAGGAATGAAGAGGCCCCTCTTGCTAGAGCTAGTGTGGCTTCAAAATTGGAACCCCTATGTTAACTGGTGAAAAAGACTGCTAAAGATCCAATGGGGGGGGGGCGAGAGAGGAAAACATTCCCCCCAGAAGATTAGTAGCCAAACCACTTGGGGTGTGATGGAACTGGCAGTGGGGGCACAAAATCAACTGAGGTGGGACCCAAAAATCCCCAAGAAGTATTGGGACCTAAGTGACATTTTTAGCAAAAAGGGGTCCAACATGCTCCTGCCTCACTGACTGACAGACTGTGCCATTGAGATTCTCCCAGGGCCCAGACTGCCAAAACCCAAGCTGTACTCCATGACCACCTGGAAGATGGAGGAACGCCATGCGTTCATAGACAAAAATGTACAATGTGGGTTCATCCAGCAGGCCAGGCTCTGGGTAACGAAACCGGTTTTGTTCTGAGAAAAGAAAAACGGCTCCCTGCATTTGTGCATGGATTATTGCAGGCTTAACGCAGTCTGTGTGGAAAATTTGTCCCGTCCCCCCCGCCACTCATGAAGGACATGTTAGCCTACCTAGCCAAGGGGAAAAAAAATACGAAGTTGAATTTGCTTGAAGCATAACCATGTTAGAATTAAGGAAGGGGATGAATGGAAAACAGCATTCAACTGCCCCCTAGGATGCTTCTAATTCAGGGTGCTTGCCTTTGGATTACAAAGGGCCCTGGCTGCATTCTTGTATCTAATAAACAAAGTCCTGCATGAACATCTATACAAAGGGGTGCTGATGTATCTGACTGAGATTCTGATTTACACCAAGACAAGGGACGAACATATTAAGCTAGTGCAAACAGTTTTAAAGAAATTGTGGGCAGTGGAGCTGTGTGCTAATCTCTCCAAGTATGAATTCCATCAAAACAGAATTGATTACTTGGGGTACTAGATCTCACATGAGGGGGTGGAGATGGACCCAGAAAAAGTTAAAGCAATACTAGAATGCCTCCCCTCCCCACCCCGCTGCAAAAGGAAGCAGCTTCAAAACTTCCTAGGGTTCACAAAGTTTTACTGGCAGTTTATTCTCTCCTCTGCACAAATCACCCTACCCATCATGAACTTACTAAAAATAAAAGGGGAGATAAGGCCCAGCTTAATCAGTCTCTGAAGTGGACTGTGGAGTGCCAAGCAGCATTCAAGAAACTGAAGCAGTTGTTTGCAGAAGAATGCATGCTAAAACACCCAAATCCTGACACCCCCTTTGTAATTCAAGCATATGCTAGTGACATGGCCATAGGGGCTGTATTGTTGCACAAAAAACCTCAGGGAATCCTTCAACCCTGTGCCTATACCTCCAAAAAGCTAACTGACACAGAAAAAGAAGTTTTTGCACATGCGCGGCTATGGCAGCTCTCCCCTGAACGCAGGCGACGGCTGGGGTGAACCAGGTGGATTCGGGGATACCATGGGGCTTGTTTAACTTCTCTAGCCCCATCCCCTTTGAGCTGGCTGTCTCCTGGTTCCTTAGAGCTCATTCAGAGCTCTGGGGCATCGGAACCAGGGACTGGGCAGCCGGAAGATCGGAACGGTACAGAGAGGGCGCCGCCGCTTGGGATGGCGGCCTGATTTGCAGCAGTGGCGAAATCGACCCTTGGCGGTGGCGGCGACTGGGCAGCGGCAGCGGGTGCTGGAGGTGCCGATGGAACACCCCCCCTCGCCCAAGGAGGTTAGATGACCTCAGAGGCTTTGGGGGGGGGGCTGAAGGTACTGATGGTGCCGGCGGCGGCAGCAACAGGGTCTGGGGCCTCCGGCAGGGGCGAGGCCTCCAACACTGGGAATGATGGTGGCGGATTCCCGGCCGGCATGGATTGGTGTTTGGCAGTGGAAGCAGGGCAGCCACGGTCCCCAGAGCCTCAGAATCCTGGCTACATGGACTCTGGCCCGGCAGTTGCTGGGCAGACTTCCCTTGCAGACCTGGAGGCCCCTGTGAAGATCTGTAGGGGGCTAGGGTCTTGGCTAGCCCACGGAAGCCCTTGGGGGGTTGGGCTATCAGGGAGGGATTGACTGTTCCATCTTCTCCCCCCTGGTGTGCCCCCCCCGGCCTTTTGGCCTACTATTGGGAGCCATTCCCTCTTCTGACCTTTGGGGGGGCTGCCGCTGTCTTGTACCATCTTTCCCTCCATTCATGTTCCACTGCTTTTCCTTTATGCTG